>JAJHUR010091482.1:0-24879 GCA_027495735.1 Lutjanus campechanus
ACACACACACACACTGGTGCAGGTATACATGCACAGAGTAACGTGTGCGTCATCCAGCCTGGCAGGCCTGTGTGAGGCTTTGTGTGGAGGGCAGTGACACAGGACTGCACTTTTTTTTTTCATAAAGCCTCCGGGACCAAGTGGAAAAAGGGGAGCTCAGAGGAAATGTGGAGCTGTGGGAAGATTGTTATCATGTTGCCGTAAGCGTATGTAAGCTCTGCTGCTTGCTTTAACATTGTTTACAAGGCAGATAAGGGGCTTGAGTGAGGACTGCAAAGTTTCAGTGATGTTTAGAAATGGAGAATATGCAGGGATTATGCTTGGCAAACATGTTTAGGTTACTTAACTCTCTCACATTTCCTTATAAACACACACATGCACAAACATGCACTCAGAATTATGAAAACCTCAAGCCAAGAGTCACTTGCTTATGTTTCTCTGGAAGGATTGCACAATTTTCAGTCCCATCAGTGAGGCACCACAGATTGAACAAGTAAAACCACATTATTCAGAAGCTGCACGTCACTCACAAGAGAAAAGGAGGTCAGTTTCAGACCACTATCCCCCCTTTTTCATGTTTTTGTTCTCACTGAGACTGGGTTGCACCAACTTACTTCTAGTTCTAATCAGAGTTTAGCAAAACTAGATTTAAAATGAATAAATCCAGAGCTCTGTTGCACAGTTCATAATCTCTGTTTAAATTAAGTGATGTAAACCGAAATTAAATAACTTAATCAATAAATAAAAACAAATGAAAAATAATGCTCTTAGGACACAGTAAAAGAATGGTGAAAATGATTTCGTAACTTTCGGCTGCTCTGTTCTCAACAAAACGTTGCATTGTTTGCTAGCTAACTGTTTCCCACTTAGCTCAAAAGTTAACAGAATTCTGTATTGTTTGCTAGCTAGCTAAAACGATGGTTAGCCTAGTTAGCATACTGATGGTGGCTCAGCAGGGAGTTATTTTGCTCAATCCATCTCAGAAAGACGGCTATTTTAAAAGCTAAACCTCCTTAAGAGTAAGTTTAAAGTTAATACTGGATCATAGTTTAAATTGGAGATTAAAGTTTTGGTGAAACGGGATTAAAAGTTGAGAGTGAAAAACTGAACAGAAGTTCAAAGGGGGGTTTAAATGTAATCTTTCTTCATTTTAAGCTAGTTTAAAGTTTGGTGCAACATAAATTAAAGTCAAACCACGATTTAATCTGGGTTAAATCATTGTTGGTGCAACCCGGCCTTAGATCTTCATTCTTTAACCTCCCCAGGCTTGTTTTTTTAATCTTCTTCTTCTACTGTTTCCCATCCTCTGCCTCCTATCTCTCTCTTGTCCTTCCTGTACTTTTCCTCCTCTCTGGTCAGTGTGGTTCCTGTCTGTGCTTTCTGGGCATGTTTGCGTGCATGTGTGTGTGTGTTTGCCATCTGAGGTTGTTTTTCTCCTCCAGGCTCCCAGGCTGCTGTGTGCTGCCAGACCCCCACAGCCAATCATGATCTGGGCCCAAAATTCCTCACCACTGACCAGGGCCTTAATTGTGTGTGTGGAGCTGCCTTGCACTCTTGTTTTTATGAGAAAAAAAAAGTCTATCTCCGTGTAACTATAATGAAACTAGGTGGGGGAAAAACATGGTCAGTCAGCCCTGTCCTTGTTCTCTTTCTTTCACAATTTGTTCTATACTGTGAGTTCTCATTTCACAGGCAGAACCTCTAAATTGACCTAACCATAATGGATTCACTGTGTCTGTAAATGGGATAGGATTTCATGGCCACACCTGCGTGAAAATGAGACGGGAGGTGCATTAGATGGTTAAGAAATAGAGAAGAAAAAAAGAGCTTTTTCTTTTGCTTTTTTTTTTTTTTGTGAAATCAGTCTCCCTCTGGCTCGTCTGTAATGCGCTGCAGCAGCTCTGGGCGTGTGTGTGAGCTGTCACGTCTCTGTGAGAGTCAAGCAGCATGAGGGATCAGCAGTAAACAGTGAAAAAAAGGAAAGACATGTTAGACAAATACTCTGCTGCAAAGTGGTCCAGTCACAGTTTACTGCTTGACATCAGGTATACAAATCTTTACGTCTGTGTTTAATGAAGAAGGAGGCTTAGTGCTTTACCCACCTGTGGGTTTTCTCATCAGACTGAAGTAGGTGGTTTTATTCAGACACCGTATCTTTGTGGTCACTTTGAATCCATTTGTGGTCATTTTGATTCTCTTTGTAAGAGTTTTGAGTCTATTTGCAGTTGGTTCTAGTCTATTTGTAGTCGTTTAGCATCTGTTTGAAACTGTTGAGTCTGTCATTGTTTTGCATGTCTTAGTGGCTGTTTTGCATCTTTCTGAAGCTGTTTCCAGTCTCTTTGTAGTGGATTTGCATCTCTTTGTCGTTGTTTTGCATCTTTCTGTAGTCGTCTTGCATCTTGTTGCAGTCGTTTGAGTCTCTGTGTAGTTGTTAGTCTCTATGGTTATTTTGCATCTCTGTGTAGTCATTTTGCATTTCTTTTTAGTTGTTTTAAGTCTTTTTGTAGTAATTTTGCATCTTTGGAGGTTGTTTTTTTTGTCTATTTACAGTAGTTTTGCACCTCTTTGTAGTCTTTTGGGTCTCTGTGTTGTAGTTTTGCATCTTTTTGTAGTTGTTTTGAGTCTCTCAAGGTAATTTGTGGTGGTAAAATGGGGTCATTGAGCAAGTCTTTGCAGTCATTTTGCATCCCTTTGTAGTTGTTCTTAGTCTCTTTGTTGCTGTTTTCTCCTTGTTGCTGCATCAGTCCTGCACACAACCAGTTACCCCGGCGCCATCTTTCTTTCATCTTTGATCTTCATCTTTTGCTTTTAGTCTCTGTAGCCATTTTGCATCTCTTTATGAGCTGTAGTACTTTTGCATCACTTTGTGTCCATTCTTCATTTTTTCTTTGCCATTTCTCTTTTTGTTAAGCCAAGTAAATGTTTCACTCCTGTGGTTGTTTTGCATCACTTTGTTGTTGCTTTAAATCTCATAGTGGTCATTCTGTGGTTGTTATGAGTCTTTTTGTGGTCATTTTGTGCCTCTTTGTGATCTTTTAGAATCTCTGTAGTCATTTTATTTCTCTTTGTGGTTGTGCCACCCTTCTGGCTCTTCCCGTCCATAGATGATTTGTAACTTTTTCTTTTTTTTGTCTCATTTTTATAAGACTGATTTCAATGAAAGCCATAGATGAGAAGTAAAACACAAAAAAGATATAAAGATCCATATCTTGCTGAAGTGACACTTGCATGTGCTCTCAATAAAACCACCCATCACCTCCTGTCATCCTACAATTTAGTCATAAAGTTCTAAATATAGAGCTACTTTAGCTTATTTTTTATGATGGAAACACTCTTGAAATGGTTTATGTAGTATGTATGTACATTTGTTACCAGGAAGAACAGTGTTTTCACCGTCCAGTTGGCTGTTTCTGGCTGTTGATGTTTGATCATGTAAAGATTAGACATAAAAGTTTAGGTAATATGCAACAGAAACACTGACGGTAACCAGCTCTTCTTTCACCTCAAAGCACAATTACAATAGAAACCGCAGAGATCCATCACCACCTCCTTCTGCTCCATTTCACCTGACCTATTTCTTAACCTGATTAGACTAAAATAAATACTTTTTTTTTCTTCATTCTAAGTAAATACAGCACAGTGCTGGCGTGTGGACCTGGCTGTATCTTATCACTCAGAGGTGCCACAGATAGAGGGACAATCCTCAGGGGAAATTATGAATGACTGAATCTATTCAGGGCAGATCTAGAAGCTTTTATTGTTCTTAAATTTTAAACAATAGCTCTAGCATAAGTTGAGACATGCACATGTCTGACATACATCAGACGACCTCTGTGCAATCTGTCTGGTTGTCAGAAGAGGGCTTACAGCCTCTGTCTGCCGTGGCCCATTGACGTCCTCTTCCAGGATTAGGTGGCATGGAGGATGATGATGGCACCGTAAATACTGACTGATTGGCTTGTTGCTGGGACACCGTGCCATTCAGTGATATTGTCAGCTTGCATTAGGCTACCACGCTGCTGAAGGTGCAGGATCATAATTCCATTAAACTGTGACCTGGTGAGGAGACAAGGAGCTGTCAGCGGGCCGGGGGACTCAGACATGCTGTCATAGTGATAAGGCAGATTACATGGGTGCTACAGAAGTGGAATAGCTCATATTATAATTCATATTTGAGAGAAAGTTTGCCGCTGTTGCAGTTTGGGATGGCTTTACCTCTCTTGTCAGCCTCAAAGGGACACTCTGCATTAAAAAAGGAGCATCACTTTTGTTTTGTCCATATTTTTAATTACTTCATATTTACGTCTCTGTTCACTGTCCTCTCTCTGCAGACGTCTCTGCCGCCATGGGTGTGAAGATGCTCCAGTGCTTTCCTTTCTACAGACGCTGTAAAGAGCGCTGCAAGAGCAGGCAGTGCCCCCCGGCGGCAGGTGAGGAGCAACAACACTGACTGAATGATTACTGAAGAAAACCAAACATACACCAAATAAACAGACAATTCTTATGGAAGCCCATTTTTGTTATTAAAAAAATATGTCCCTGTGGAAGTTGTAATTATAAGATAAAAAGTCAGAATTATGACAAAGTCAGAATTATGAGCTTCAAAGTCATGATTATGATATAAAAGTTGGAATTATGAGGTAAAGTCAATATTATGACAAAAGTCATGATTATGAGATTAAAAGTCATAATTGTGAGATAAAAGTAATATTTATGAGACAATATTTAAAATTGTGATACAAAAATAATCATGGGACAAAAGGTCATAATTATGAGAAAAAATAATGGATAAAAAGTCAGTTGGTATCACATAATTATAGCTTTTTATCGCATAATTTCTACTTTGTTAAACCTCATAATTTCAACTTTTTATTTCTTAATTATCACCATGGGGATATTTTATTTTTTAGCTGGTGTAAATGGGACTCCATAACTTCTTGACAGTTCATCCTGGTAAAACTTTTTATCTTCTGCCCCTCAGTTCCCATTGAGGAGATGAAGCCCCGCCTTTGCTCCACGACTTCCTGGAGTAGTGACAGCGACGGAGCAGGAAGCCTGAGTCGAGGCTCCCAGATATATTTCTCCACCAAGGCCAGGCTGTCGTTTAGGCATCAGCTGGACAGCAACATTAACGCAGTGGACGCCACCTACTGAGGAGATAAATGGACTCCAGTATCAAAGTTTTTCTGCAGACCTGGGAGCCCGATAGCTGAACAAACACATCTGTCGTCACCTTTTAGATGTGATCAACAGTAGTTGTGCACGTCCACAGGTCATATTTAACCCCTCCTTGCTTGCCGCCCACAAAGATCTCTCGATGGTTGATCAGATTCAGCAGGGGACAAGAGGAAACAGACTAAAAACAGACCAAGTTTTCAATTTCTGTGCATTAATATCTCAAAAGACTGAACTCTGAGTGGATCCACTGTTCAAGAGGACACGATGAGAGAGAAGACAACATAGAGACTTGTTTACAGCATTCACAACCAAAAAGTGCATTACTTTTGGAAGTTTTCTTTTCTTTTTTTTATGTTTCTTTTTTAAATTTCTTTTTTGACTACCTTTGTGGGGAAAAAATACAGCACGTTTTTTAATTTGCTGATGAGATACTGGCCCATGTGAAGCAGGGGATGTTTCATAAAGCAGGATGAGGGAGTTAACCTTCAAAGATGAAACAGTCATCATCATGAGTGACTGAATCATATTTCTAAACCTGACTGAGACATTTCCTATAACCAGGGCTGGGTTAACTCTCTAATCCTGCTTTATAAACACTACAAAACAGAAAACAGTTTCATCAAATGCACCCTAATACTAGAGCAAATGCATGAGGGTCATGTTGATTTTAACATTTACAGACCAAGTTTCAGGACGCGCAGCTGCTTTTTTTTTTTCTGCCTTTTGATAGTTACTCTTTTGAAAGTGTTACATAAACTGAGCTGCACAGCAGAACATATTTCTATTAGGTATTTTATCATGTTTGGCTCATTTCTGTTCTTTTATATTTTCATGATAAAAAAGACTCCTGGTTGCATTTGATATTAAAATGCTTTTACTTTTTTTTTTTTTTAACAAACGCTAAATGCTGAGTTTAGGATGAACAGGGTTCTGTATCTGCCTAAAATGAATGAATATGAATGTAATCATTGATCCCAAATGACTGTGAAAAACCTGCTGAAATCCTTCCTCTGTTCTGAAATTTCAATATTTGTCCTCTAATGCAAAACCAATTATCACCTATTCAAATCTACAGTACGTCAAAGCACCAGTAACTTTATTCTTTACTAACAAAATAACAAAAACTGTCCACTAAAAATGGCTCCTGTGTTTTTATTGGTGGTGAATGTGAAGATTTGCTGTATTAAAGACAAAAAAGTTGGGATGCTGAGTAAATTGTAAATAAAAACAGAATGCGATGTTTTGCAACACCTTTGACCAAAATGTCAAATTATTATTATTATTGTTTTTTGTAAAAAAAAATAAACTCCATTTGAATTTGATACCTGCAACATGTTTCAGAGAAAGTTGGGACAGGAGCATGTTTACCACTGTGATGAATCACCTTTTCTTTTGACAACATTAACTGTTGAAGTTTTGAAAGGGAAATTCTCATTCTTGCTCGATATACGATGATTTCTGGATGGCAGCACAAGTTGCTCCAAAACCTGTATGAACCGCAAGTTCCTGCAGTTTTTGTATTGAAAAATGTTGTTTTTAAACTGCTGGACTATTTTCCCGCACAGTTTTTCACAAAGAGGTGAACCTCACCCCATCCACACGTGTGAATGACTGAGATTTTCGAGGATTTCCCTTTAAAACCCAATCATGATACTATCACCTGTCGAATGTTCCAAACAGGTGTTTTTTTGAGCATTTCACAACTCTTTTGTTGCTCCTGTCCCAACTTTTTTGAAACGTGTTGCAGGCATCAAATTCAGAATGAGTGTATATTTACAAAAACAACAAAGCTTATCAGTAGTAATGCAGGTCATTGCATTCTGTTTTGGAATCAGGGTTGTATACGGGGTTAAGATACAGTCATGTACAGAAAACATTTTTCAAAAAGTAATTCACATTATTTCTTCATTTCTTAACCAAGACACAGACAATGTATCTTGTTAACAACATTTATTTAAGAAATTAGTTCAGTGGTATAAAAGACAAAACAACAAAATGAGTCTATAGACAAACTTCTCTGGAGCTGTGACCGCTGATAAAGTCATCACTGCATGTTTTAAGGTTTGGAGATGACACCGTCTGGATAACGCTTCTTAAACCGAGCCACGACCTCCGGATCCAAGAGGTGGATACCATCAAGCTGGTTTCCAAGAGTTATCCTGCAAGTGGAGGGACAAAAGGTGCATCAGTGGAGACAAAATAGTTAATAGATAGATTAAGATAGTGATAGTGGGCTTGTATGAGGTTCTTATCAATAGTCAGTGTATTACCTACAGTAGATGGCAGTCTACATGCCCCCAGCTTGGAAAAGCAGCAGGAGTACTGTACCAGCAGGGAAGCTAATCACTTTACTGCTGTCAATTGAGTCAGCAGCACTATCAGTTTAAGTGTACACTATATTCAGAATACTTTCACCGCTTTACTTTGAGGTCTGACTGCCTTTTGGATAATGCGCAAACAAACAAACCAATCGATGCAGCAGGAGACCAGCAACTCTTGTGTTCTGCAAACTAAAACGACTGATTTCGCATATGGAGTTTGGTTAGTTTGGGGAACGCAATGTTTGGCTTCTATAATGGCAGTTTCCCCTCAGAAAAGGCCGTCTGACGGCAAGGTTAAGTAGTGAAAATATTCTAAATATTGCAAACACTCAAACTTTTACAAATTTTTAGGTGTGCCTTTTTTATACACACTGGCCTCGTAAAACCCCATTTCAAATAATCCGAACTACCCCTTTAAAGAACAACGGTACGTTACCAGTTGGGTTGAACGTTGTGTGGTCGACCGAAAAGCTCAATCTTCCTGGTGCCGGGCGACAGTCTCTCTATCATGCCGTAGATCTCATCTGGTTTGTGACTGGTGGAGCGGACCTGGATGAGAGTGAGTGAAATGCAGTGACGAGAGGAGTTTGTATCATATAACAACCTTTCCCAGAATGTAAAAAAAAACAAACATGAGGGTAAATACAGTAAGTATGGCAGAAGAGATAATTATTTACCTCGGCCACAATGACATCACAGTCCAAACCTCTGTTGAAGCCCTGAGGGTTTCCCTTCACACCCACCTGAAGAGAAAACATCACATGGCAGGTTTTACATTTCTGCAAGAATGAGCCTGTGGCAGCTCAGTGAGCGGCTTCTGTTAACTACCAAACAGGAACATGTAAATGTAGAGTGCAGCAGTGTCGTCCATACATTCTAGTGGTCAACTGATATGTGTTTTTCAATGGCTGACACAGATATTTAGAGATATGAAAACAAAGACAAGTCATGTTTGCATGGTTAAAGATGTTTATCTTAACCAGTAATATGTTGTTTCAGATGGATTTTTTTATTAATTGAAATAGAAAAGTACATTGGGTTATGCTGTAGATTTCAGAATGTGGCTGATATGTAAGGGATAGCTGGGTACATTATATCAGAAGAGACCAGCTGTCTTATTCTGTACATTATAACATAACTTATATATGTAAAACCAGCGAGTAACAGTTTTAGGTTAGACTTGCTGTCATTTAGGATGGAGAAACATTTAGTATGTTAACATTTAGAAAAGACAGCCATGACTGAGGAAACTTTTACAGCAGGATGCATGAGAGTTATGCAGAGTTAGAAACTTTTTCACCACCTTCCCAAAACTCACAATTGGGAGTGCTGATATCGTTCCACAGCAGCCACACTGACGCTGCCTGCAGAGCTGTCTGCAGACATTTTTGACGATTATTTCAAAATGCCCAAAAATCGTCCGAATATACAACTCCAATTGAAAAAAAAAAGTTGTGTAAAACTCTAACTTAATAACTTTTTGACCTGTGCTTAATTGAAAGCAGTACAAAGACAATATATTTAATGTTTTACTTCATTAATTTTTGTAAATATAAACTCATTCTGGATTTGATGCCTGCAACTCGTTTCAAAATTTGGGACAGGGGCAACGAGACTGAGAAAAAAAAAACACCTGCTTGGAATATTTCACAAGTAAACAGGTGATAAAATCGTGATTGGGTATTAAAGGAGCATTCCTGAAAAGCTCAGTCATTCACAAGCATGGATGAGGTGAGTTTCACCACTTTGTGAAATACATGATTGTACAAATGACCGTACGACGTTGGGAACATTTCGTAAAAACTGTTATCAGTAAACACAGCAAATTATTCCGTTTTGTTTTATTTACATTTTACACAGCGTCAGGGTTCAATAAGAGGACATGTAAGGACAGTAGAAGACAAACGTACCAGACAGTGCTCCTTCCCGTGGTTCAACCAATGTCCTGTCCTTCCTGTGCGGATGATTCTCTGAAGCTGGTTGGTTTTCACCCAAATGATTTCATCGACACGCTCGTAGCTGAGAGAACAATACAAAAGGACAATTAAAATGGCAGAAAAATATAAGAAATATAACAACATGATGCCTTGATGGAAGTCGATGCACAGAAAGAAACACTCACCCCCAAAGACTGAGACACTCCCTGCCCAGCTCCATAGCCCTGGAAGATAAGAAGTTGGGCAGATGTTGAGTTTGAACAGACAGAACTATATCTGCAAGTGCAGAGCAAAGACCCCACTGTTCATGGACTAAATACTGTGGATGAATCCCACTACTATGATTACTTGATCTAACTGAGTAACCTTCAACACTGAGTATTATTCAAATTTAGATCTTTGATTGTTTATACAATTGTGGCAAAAACTAAAAATCACAGCTAAAGAAAAAGTGTTTTTTGTTTCATTTTGTTGCTGGAAAAGGACATCTTGAGATTGTAGGACACCAAGTCATGGATGGATACATGACTGCTGGCCAGTTAAAGGGACAGTTCACCCTTGTGGTGAGCAGTTTCATATAGGAACTATTTTCTTTTTACTGAACTACACCCTCCAATCATATCACTGCACAGAACAAAGCATGCATCTACTCACAGACGAAAGGTTACAGCTCAGCTGAGGAGGATGCATTAATGTTTACATCCCACACTGTCACGAGCACGAGACTCTCGTCCATGAGTACATGCACCATTTCATCTGCATGGTGATTAGGTAAAAATAGTATAACAATAGTTTCTAAATGAAACTCTTTAAAACAAGGTGTGTTGATGTGTTGTCTTCAGTGACCACGTCATGATTTCTGGAGACAGACATTGCTGTTGAGTTTTTTGATTTCTTGTCAACTATTAAATTACATTTTCTGGTTCCTTTACATCTCTGTGGCAGTAAACTAAAGTTTCTAAGTTGATGACAAACAAGACATTTGAGGATGTGATCAACACTGTCACCATTTTCTGATTATTTTTGCTTTTCTGATTAATTAGTACTGAAAACAGTCACTAGTTGCAACCCGAATTCCATTATATTTGAGAGAAGGCATCTCTACAGCCGATGTCTCAAAAACTTGGCAGCTCACACAAAAACAGTCCAGATCTGTAAACAGCACTATAGGTAAGAGGAAAAATGTGTATTTTTGATTTTGGGGTGAACTGTCCCTTTAAAGTCTAAGCCCTCCTTGTTGAGGCTGTTTGGATGGTTGGACTTACCTGCCGGTGACCCAGAGGAAGAGGAAGCCGTCATCCTGCAGGATGGGGATGTTGAGTTTTCTCATCTCGTCGTCAGTCAGCGTACCGTACGGCAGCTCCATGTGGATGTCCCACGGAGGGTCGGCCATCACCACCGCAAACTTACCCAGGATGGAGACGTCCAGGTAGCGGATATCACAGCAGATCCACTGCAAAGACAAACACAAACTCTGTCAATGTCCATCTGTCCACCACATCTTCTCTCCTTGTCCCTCCTCCCTCTTCCTCACCTGTGAGGGGAACAGTTTGCCCACGTTGCTGTCTGCATCCCCTGCGTGGAGTCCAAGCTCTGTGGCCCCAGCCTGGGGCCCCAGCAGGCTCCCCTCAGCCTCTGGAGGACTGTCGATCTCGTAGTGGACGTATTTGCAGGTGTCCATGTGGAAGCAGTGTTGAGGAAGGAGCAGTCACCGAGGCTCTCGTCTGTGTGCTTGTTGATGATGCGACTGAATGAGAGAAGATGGATCACAAAGTGAAGCAGCAGCGTAAACACGTGTCATTTTTTAAAATACGTTATTCAGGGACAACAGAATATTACAAAACATATAACAAAAGCAGTTTTATTTCCTCTGCAGTCATTTCATTTTAACAGCTGCACCTTGGATTAAAAATCCACTAAACTAAAGCACCAAGCTTCCTCTACTTTCATGCAAAAGTAAAAATACAGGAAGGCAAATAAATACATACCCTGCACAAATGTCAGTCAAGATTACTATATTCTTTCCTTGATGCATCCTCTATCCTTGTGACTCCTTATCATTGATTGATTGTATCATCCCTTCTCAGATTGTTTCATTTTAATCTTTTTTGAAGCCCTAAAGGGACATTATCCAATATTTCACAAGAAAATACCAATTATTGTCAAAAAAATAAAAATAAATCAAACAAAAACAAAGAATTTGAGCTCCAACCATCAGGTCAGAGGTAAGGAATTGCTGCCATAGACCATCATTTAAGATGAGGAGAAACTCCACAAATTATAGATTTTTTGAGACAAAAACAACTAAAAAGATACATTATCCTTTTACATCTGATTAAAACTGATAACTGATGTTGATGCAATAAGTTTAAAGTTGAGAACTTTGGTTACATTAGACAAGTGTTCAGCCAAAACATTGTCATGATGTGGTGCATCTGATAGAAGTGGTATTTCTTGATTATAGGGACCTCTTCAGGCCAAATAGAGTAATTTTCCTTATTTCAGAGGGGCATTTTATGCCTTTATTTAAAAGTCTATAGTAGAAAAGTGACAAGTAGGGCTGCACAATATGGTTAAAATAGTGGGAATAGTAATTTTTCCATCAAAAGTTTCATTTTCACTGAAAAAAAAAGTGCTGCACAATTAATCAAAACATTATCTAAATCACCCATTGCCAATAAGTTCAATATCCAAATCACAGAAGCTGCAGTTTTTGTACTGTAGAGCTGCAGAGATGCGCCAGCCTACAAATCTTGTTCTCCAGATGTAAGAAACATATTTGTTAGGTACAGACAAAAAATGTGATGCAAAAATGATCATTCCCACTAACTATGAATCTATAATCTATCTAAAAATAGAACAGGGCATCTCTGCAGCACTACAGTACTTCATAGTAATACTGTTATTCTGGGGGGCATTTTATGTCTGAGAGTGGGGGGACGACACGCGGGCTGGAATTGATCCCACAGCCACTGCTGAGGACTGACAGCCTCAGTACATGGGGCACACACTGTATCAACTGAGCTACCCTGCACCCCGTTATAATGCACTTTATCATGTGGGGTATTACGTATAGACAAGAAAAGCACACTGAGTAACACTGACCGGAAGTGTAACTTGGTGCAGGGCTGAGGTGTGTCCCCAGAACGCACACACTCCTCTTTGGTCCCGTGGTCACAGAACTCCTGGACCTGAGCTCGGCCGCGAGACCTGAACTTTTCTACGATGGACTGCTCCTTGGCTGTGCTGGCATTCAGCAGCTCCAGAATCTCTCTGCTCACCTAGGGATAAATAATAGTCACATTAGTGACATTGTGGGTGCTGTGAGAGACCAGATGAGGTATTGGTCGGTCTCCTCATCCTTCCTACCTTCTTGCTCTGCTGCTCTTTTGTGGACTGTTGGTTCAGCAGACTCTCTATCTCCATGTCCACATGAGACGACTGGCTTTTGCTGCTCCGGCCTTTCTTATCCGCCCCGCTCCCTGATGCCGACGGCCCCGCCAGCTGTGTGGAGGATGCCGGCGTCAGAGAGGTGAAGGAGGTGTGTGGAGGAGAGGTGGAGCTCTGAAGCGATGGAGAGAAGCCCGGAGCTCTTTTGTGAAGAGTTTGATCTTCTGCTTTCCTCTTGACTCCGGCCCGCTGGGGTCCGGCCCCGGAGCCAATCATGGCCCACAGTTTGGTGTGGTCCACTGAAACCACAACTGACGGTGAGGAGGTGGTAGAGGAAGAGGTGGAAGTGGGCTGCCGGACCTCGATCAGCTCCTGAGCTGAGAATTTTAGCAGCAAACTCTGGATGCAGCCATGACTGACGGCTGTTTCAGACTGTCAGCGAGAATCAAACACAAACGACAGTTAAAAAAATAGAAATACACAATTGTTAATATGATATAGAATTATATTAAAAACTCACACTGTTGAGTTCATTTGTGATGGCAAGGGAGTCTGTTGGCAATGAGAGACTCAGGTCAGAGAGATATCCCAGCAACCTCTTCTCTAGTTCAGGGTCTGGTGGTTTTTCTGTCTCTTCCTGCGGTGGCGGTGCAGACGGTGCCGGGCTGTCACTCCTGGCCGCGGAACCCTCTGTGCTGCTGCTACCATCTGACCACATGGAGACAACAGAGGTTAAACATTAACATTACATTAAATTTAAGTTTGCTATTACAGGTATTTTTGCCTTTTAGATTACTTGTTATATTCTAGTGCTCTACTTACTTGTTATTCTACTTAGTTTCATTTTTCTAGTTTTTTTTACCTGTTCTTTGGCTGTAGATGTTTGCTTACTGTGGTTGTTTTTGTACCTGTGTATTTTTGTACATGTGTATTTTTTATTGTTCAGATCAGGAGTAGTGCTCCTGATCCTCCTTCGCTTTATTTTATACAATAACAATCAAGGTTTTCTATTCAGTTTTCTGTTCCATTTGATTTTGGTGACAGCAAGTTATAGTCAATCGATGACATTCAATCATTATATAAACCTTTTAACAGATTGTCTCTTATTTCCAAAACCTTCAAGGTCTTCTGGAAAATGGCTGAGCAACATCTTGTAATATTCACTGTGCGACTAATGTTTCTATTAGTATTTTTCATTATAGAAAAACTACTCAAAACGGTCAAAACTATTGATCTTGTTGTGACACACACACTGGTGTTTTTAATGTGTTTCAGTTTACCTATCCTTGATGTCAAAGCACATAAAGTTATACAGCCTTGATGCTAATTATTGGAGCTGAAATGATTAGTCCATCAACAGAAAAGCACCAACATTTCTGAGAAAAAGAATTCCTTAAGTCATTTATTGAGTAAAAAGGCAAGAATGATTTGGTTAGAGTTTCATTTGAGGAATTTCTGTTTTTCTCTACTGAATGTCTTTTGATATCTTTCAATTTTGACTGTTTGACTGTTTTGAATTTGACTGTTGGACAGACAAAACAAACAACTTGGAAGCAAGACATGGTCATGGACAGTGGAAAACTGATCAGGATTTTCCACAATTTCTTTCTTTCTTTCGATTTATTTATTTTTTTACATTAAAGTTTTGATGAATTGTTTATCAAATTACCAACTAAATATTAAGTAATTAATAATTAGTTAATCATTTAACCAATTGTCAAAAAGTCAGATGTGGAACTAAGTACATTCAATCAATTACTGTACTTAAGCACAATTTAGATTACATTGTGTACTACTTTCTACCTCTATAGGCCAATGTTATACTTTTTACTCCACTACATTACTATAAACTACAAGTTACTTTGTAGAGTCTTATTAATATAAAATGAAGATACTCATACATGATGTTAATTACAATCCAGTAGCTTTTAGTACTTTAAGTGAATTTATATGCCGATAATTTTGTACTTTTACTTAAATTTCTAAAGCAAAACCTTTACTTCTAATGGTATTTTTTAATCGTAGTATTCATACTTTTAAGTAGTAGTTATCTTTTAAGTAAAAGATCTGAGTACTTCCTCCACCAATCCAAAAAGTAAGGCGCAACAAACGTGATCTAAGTTAGAAGTTTGACAGCTTCCAGAGCGCTGCTCTCATTTTCAATATTTGCTGGTAAATGTAGGCTATTTTAAGACATCATTGTAGCCTCGAGTAACAAAACATGGGCATTTACCGTTGTTTTTGGTAAATTATAGGCTTAAAAAATTAAGTGATCAATCTGGTGAATGCTAAATTGATTATTTGATAACAAGAACAATCATCAGTTCTCTCTGTGGTCTGACCCGTACCTGCAGACAGCTGTGCGGGGTCTTTCCTCCGCCTCTGCAGCCTCTCCCGCAGAGAGTCCAGCTGCTTCTTATGCGCTTGAATGTTGCTCCATGTGTCCGACATGGCGAGGCAGAGTCAACAGTAAAACCAACACCGATACCGACAACACTGTACTGTATTTAGACAAAAGTTCAACACTAGTCCGCCTTGTTTGGAGCCAAGAATGTATAGTACGAGGCGTAAAAGCGTCGCACCAGCATCTTGGTTGAGAGATTTAACGTTCCGGCTGACTTGTGCTTTGTAAACGTAGGATTTGGCTGTTTTATTACCTGAAATAAATAACTGGTTATACTTTAACCGGTCTATACTTAAAGATGCGTTTTACTGAGGGAAAACTACCCAAGAAAAGTCTCTCTGTTAATTTTTGAGGACGTTCTCTGTCGGATGCATTTTGAATACGTACTACTCCAACTTCCTCCGGTCATGTCTAAAAAGGGAACCTAAGATATGCAAAACTCTCGCGAGATTTATAAGCATTATTTCTTCATTGTGAACTTTGTAAAAATCTAATTGCGTTTTATAATGTAACTACTAAGACTTAGGATCTAGGTATGGCTAAAGACAAAAAGCACTTTAGGGAAGATCATAGTTTGGGCTAAAATTGCCACTCTCGCGTGATCTTCCGCGGGTTTGGGGTTCTCTTCTCGACACCACCACTTCCTCTGTCACTGGGAAATTAAAAGCCTGTTTCCTGTGTGCTAAAATACATTCCATTCGTGCTATTTTAGAAAATAAACGACTGTTTGTGTCATCATATTAACATTATAACTTTAGATTTAATACTCGCTTCGTAACCGGGTGCTACCTCAGTAGCTGCGCTTCTTCTTGCCTGTCAGGCTAACTTATAACTGCTTTTAGCTAGCTCAAAGATGGCGGAGGAGGAGAAGAGTGGTGAGCTTGGAAAAGACAAAAACGAACTGGAAATCATGAAGGTACTCATTAATTATTACATAAACGCATATTTATATGCACGAATTGTCACAGTCTCACTGTTTTATTGACTTTTCATGAGGTCAATGTCGTGTTTAGTCCTAGTTTGCTCGCTGAACATGTCGCTGAAAGAGTCGTTACTATAACAACTGGCTGCAACTGTAACGCTCCCAGACCTTTTCTAGGTGTTCAAGCTTTATGTTTGATATAATGTAATATTTATGTGTGGCAGTTTTCTTGTTTTATGTGTAGAGAGGCTTCCTTCACTTCATTCTGCTCCGCTAAACTGCCTAGAAAATCACTTTAAATATGCATGCTTTGGTTGCAGCACTCCTTCTTGCTGAGTCACTAGATTATCATTTAGCCTGGAGACTTTTTAATGCACCAGGCATGTGCACTAATATGGTCACATGCAGCTGCATAGACGGTTACACGTTTGTAGAAATAATTATTAAGATTAATATGAATTTTATTTGCTTAATCAACAATTTTAATGTCATTCTGTTACTGATTCGACAGTTTTCAGACGGGCATTCTTAGTATCAAAGCAACAGAGGCTCCATCACAGTGGTTGACTGTTTTTTCAATGGACGATGTCGATATTTTTTTATGTATAATTCTTATAGTACAATAACATTTGATTTAATGTGATGAAAAACTGAAATAATCAATTTGAGTGTAGAAATATGTAATTTACCACAGCTGTAAGGTTCTGGAAAAAATAAACCTTGAAAATGCTTGAAAAGTGCTTGAATTGCAGGGATCCTGCAGTATGGACCATGCACCCAAAAGACTGCATCCTACAATTCCCACATTGTTACATGTCTAATGACATGATTGCTCCAGTTTTTGCACCTACTTAATATTGTACCACAAGCAGACTCAGGTGTCAGAATTTGCCTTTCATCTATTTTTAACTTTTTTATTTCCCATCAACATCCCACCCTCCACCCCCCTTCTCCATGCCCATCCCAGGAGCTCGTGGATGAACTGTATAATTTCAGAGATTGCTATTTTGAGACTCACAGTGTGGAGCAAGCTGGGAGGAAACAAAGTGATGTCGCACAGGAGATAGAAAAGACTTTAAAGAAGCTGGAGGAGAAAGAAGGTGAGTGTCTTATTTACACAGCAGCACTTCAGTCTTTAATCTGCCGAATATTGCTGACATCTCCTGGATCTTTATGCTTCTGTCTACCCACAGATCATTTTAAACACAAAGCAGAGTTTCTGCTGCAGAAGGGCAGGTGTCTGAACGTCTCTCCTGACTTCAGTGCCATAGCAGAAGAGTGCCTTTCCCGTGCTGTGAAGCTGGAGCCGGGCCTAGTCGAGGGCTGGAACACATTAGGGGAGCAGTACTGGAAAAAAGGAGACCTGATCGGTGCCAAGAACTGCTTCATGGGAGCCTTGCAACAGGTACAGAGAGGACAGGAATATCGAGGGATATGTTTTCAAATCAGCCAAGCATTCTGTTCCTTCATGCCCCCTTGGTTTTTTATAATAAAAAGCCATAACTCAAGTCAACCAAGTTCTTCTCAATGTAAAGAGATCACTATGGAACTTTATAGAAGTCTAATAAAACTGGAATTTTCTCAGAGATTTAAATGGTACATTGACAATGAAGAACTCTCAAATTTATGAGAATAAACCTTGAATATTCTCTGAGATTAAATTAATACATTTACAAGAAAGACCTCACAAATTTATGACATTAAAACTTGTGAACATTGTCAAGTGTTGAATTTTAGGGAGAAAAAACTAAAATTTACAAGGAAAAAAATCTTCACCTGGTAAGGTTGGATCAACTACATCACACTACAGTTGCTGTGTATTATGCCTACAGTGGATGATTTCATCAAATTATATCTTTCTTGCTCATATCCTTATATTTTATTATACCTAAAATGGTCCTAATGTGCCGTTGTAGAATTTAAAGGTCTTTTCTGAATGATCGCTGGAAACCTCTTTGGAATTTCTTGTTATCTCTTTATGCTGGGTTTTACTTATTGACTTACCTGTCTTTTGCTTCATCTTCACGTCTGTAGAGCAAAAACAAAGTGTCTCTACGCAACCTGTCCATGGTGCTGAGACAGCTGCCTTCAGTGGACAGCACTGCACACGGCAAGCAGGTGCTTGAGAGTGTGGACATGGCCCGACAAGCTGTCCAGCTGGATGTCACAGACGGGACGTCCTGGTGTGAGTACAGTGGCTGCACACTTATAAAGCAGAGAATGTGAGAGACGGCGTTGGAGGGGACGTGGTTGTGCTCCTTTTTGTCTCTGTAATGAAGGAGCTGTTTCTTACAACACAAATAAACAAACCGCACTGAAAACATAACCTCCTTGTCAGAGGCAATACAATCTGGAACAGTGGTGTCTTTTAACCACCAGGTGGTGGCAGTGAGCAGCATTTGGTGTCAAGAGTGTTGTCATAAAAATCAAAATGTGTTGACACTATGACAGCGTTCATCCTGCAGGCAAAAGTTGCCCAAATCAAATTTTTTTGGCTCAAATGTGACTTCGATCTGTTTT
The DNA here is from genome assembly GCA_027495735.1 of Lutjanus campechanus. Lineage (NCBI taxonomy): Eukaryota > Metazoa > Chordata > Actinopteri > Lutjaniformes > Lutjanidae > Lutjanus > Lutjanus campechanus. Next base: position 18,673 of record JAJHUR010091482.1, read on the forward strand.
TTCTTTAAATGACAGTTTGAACATCACAAATCACACAGAATCAGATCTTTTCAATTCTGATGTGGGCCACTTTTACATGTGGTCCTAAATCAGATACAAGTCTCTTTTTTTTTTTATTGCAGTGTGACCTCAATGTGAACTCGATGTGAATCCCAGTGACTTTAATGCCTGAATGTGTTGATGTGAGACTTTTCCCTCGACATCCTGAAGTTCTGGATAAAATTTGTGTCTGTGAAGCCATTCACATCACAATCCCACCACTCGTTGCTCTGATTCTGCATCCAGACACTTTCATACAGAAATAGAAGTCTGAACTACGGCTCCTCAAAAAGCCATAATTTAAAATCTTGCTCTCGTTCTCTTCGTCCTCATTATCATCTGCTCTGCTCAAACTAACAAAGTTAATAATTATTTAAAAAATACTGGCTGTGGCTACATTCAGAATGACAGCATGAGAATAGTTGCAGGGCAAATACAACCTACTGGTAATAATAAACTAGGTGACGTGAGAGGATCAGTTGGATCACCAGAAACGAGCATGCACATGATCAATATCACACACTCGAAATTAGTTTTGTGCTTTCTCAAATCTTTTTGTTTCTTTTGATATACTTCCAAATCCTATAACGGTTTTTAATGTTATTGTTTTAACAGATATCTTGGGAAATGCCTATGTGTCCCTGTTTTTTGCCTGCGGACAGAATCCCCAGTTGTCTCAACAAGCTTTAAGTGCCTATGCACAATCTGTGAGTATATGAGTTCACTTACCTCATGGAGATCTATCGGCAGCACTAATTGCACTGTTGTACTAATATTTCAGTCCTCTCTGTCTCTCATGTGTAGGAGAAAGTGGACAGAGCTGCTTCCTGTTACCCGGAGCTGCATTTCAACCGATCCACTCTGTTCCAGTATGAGGAGATGTTTGGCTCTGCGCTCGCTGGCTACAGTCGAGCCGCAGCGCTCGACCCGGGCTGGGAGGAGCCTCCAGAGAGGGAGAAGCAGCTGCTGGAGTATCTGAAGAAAGTCACTGAACTCATCCAGAACAAGGTAGGAGAAGCTGCTCCTCATTCTCACAGCCCCTGGCATTAGCTGTGTTATTTCTTTGTTAATTTTGTCACAGATTAAAAATTATTGCAGCAATTCTGGCACATAAAAAATTAACATAACATAGAGAGTTTATAGTGTATTTTGGATGATTGTAATATTAGAGGGAAAGATGATTTTCATATGATTCTCATTTTAGTTGAAAAAGATTAAAATAAGTATGGTGTGATTTTTGTGAGGGTCTGTTTCACCTCCTGCAATTTGAATATTTGCAATTTTCAGTAAAATTTCGATTACCTGTTTAGCCGTGTCATTTAGTCATATTTTTTGCCCTACTATGAAGACATTTTGAGATTAAATCAATTTGAAAAAAAAAAATTTGACTAAGACTAAGGATTCTTTTCATTTATTAATTAGGAAGGTAATTATTTACACAATCATTTATTAATTAACTGACTGTTTAATTGTTTAGTCTTTTAAAATGTCTGAAAATAGTGAAAATGCCTGCCAGAAGTTCCCAGAGTAATTTGAACAAGATCTTCAAATGTCTAATTTCATCAGATCAGCAGACCAACACAATATATTATTATATATAATATATTTAGACTGCTGTCATAGACTAATAAGAAAACCAGAAAGTATTCACACTTGAGAAGTTGGAACCAGTGAATTATTCTAGTTTTTGCTTTGAAATGTGCTTAAATTTATTCAAACATGAATTTGGTTAAATAAATTTTGTAGCTGATTTAAGATTAGAAAGAAATGACAAGAATTCAAATAATGGAGCAAAGAGTTAGTTATAGACGTGAAGAGAGGAAGTACAATTAAATGAAACAAGCTGGAGGGAATGGTGTTATTAGGATATATAATATAATATATAAACTGAACTTGTTTGAATAAAATAATTATGTCCTAAATAAGTGAATGTGTATTGTACTTTTTGTTTAATTTATAATACCATATATGCTTGCTCCCTTCTGTTTTTTAAAAACTGTGGTATATTTGTTTTAAAAATGTCATTTTTTAGCCTGTTTGCTTATATTGTCATGTTAATATTGTCATCAAGAGGACAAAAAACTTATTTATATCCACTAGATGGCAGCAAAGAACAGACACATCTCTTGTTCTGCTCCTCACATTCAGTCTCTCCATCTCCTCAGGGGAAGGTGAAGGCGCGTCGGTTACGGACGATGCTCTCCAGCCTCAACACGTCGGCCCTGGGTCCCTGCTCCTCCCCTGAGTTCCGCTCTCCCACCGGACGTGTTGGCAGCCTGGAGCCCCGGACGCTCTCCTCCCTCACACACGGCCACAACGCTGGGGTGGCCGCTCTGGGCAAGGTGGTGTTTAGCCTGGCTTCTGAGGGTCGCATGGCCTTGTGAGTGCAGCTTATCTTATCATCAACACTTCACTTATCCAAATGCTGTTTGCTTCAGTCTTGGTGTGATGGTGGAGAGAAGAATGTTGATTTTTGGAGTAACTTTATGTTTGTTTTCCGCAGCACGTTTGGCATGGTGGACAGTGAGGAGACATGTATAGTGGTGATGGTATACAACACAGCAGACAGCTGGGGCGTCCTGATAGGAGACACTGTAGTCATTCCTGAACCTCAGGTCAAGAGGAACAGTATAACACATAAAGACGAGGTCAGTGTTTCATGTGGGTAGTTCAACATTTATACAACTCTGATCCCAAAAAAAGTTTCCAACCTATATTAATAGTCAAATTCATTCATTTTTGTGGATCTTTGTAAATATACACTCATTCTGAATTTGATGTTTGCAACATGAGCCAAAAAAGTTAGGACAGGGGCAACAAAAGACTGGGAAAGTTGTGTAATGCTCAAAAAAACACCTGTTTGGAACATTTAACAGGTAAACAGGTTACTTTGTAACAGCTGATGGCATCATGATTGGGTACTAAAGAGGCATCCTTGAAAGGCTCAGTTGTTCACAAACATGGATGGGATGTGGTTTAACACTCTGTGGAAAACTGCCCAAAGGTTTAAGGGCAATGTTTCTCAACACACAGTTTCAAATAATTTTAGGGATTTCACCATCTGCAATCCATAATATGATTCAAACATTTGGAGAATATAGAGAAAGTTCTTCATATAAGGGGTAAGGCCGAAAAACAACGTTGAATGCCTGTGACCTTTGACCTCTCAGACGGCACTGCTTTAAAAACCCACATGATTTTAAAATTATTTTAGTTAAGGCTCTACCATGCAAAATGAAAGACATATATCAACAACATCCAGAAACTCTGCAGACTTCTCTGGGCCCCGAGTTCAGAAATCATGGACATTGTGACCACTGGGCTAATGAGGACAATCTGTGAAGACCCCATTAATACTAAGAGGCAGTTTTGGATGTGTTCCAACAGCGTGGCTTCGTAATAAAAGAGTTCAGGTACTAGACTGGCCTACCTGCAGTCTGCACCTGTCTCCCGTTGAAAATGTGTGGTGCATTATGAAGTACAAAATACAACAACAGAGACCCTGAACTGTTGAACATCTGAAGTTGTATATCAAGCAAGAATAAGAAAGAATTTCACTTTCAGATCTTAGTGTCCTCATTTCCCAAACACTAACTGAGTGTTGTTAAAAGAAAAGTTGATGCATCAAAATAGTAAACATGCCATTGTTCCATATTTTTTTTGTACATGTTGCAGGCATCAAATTCAGAATGAGTGTATATTTCCAAAAAACAATTAAGTTAATCAGTGTAAACATTAAATATCTTGTGGATCTTGTACTGTATTCAATTAAATATAGGTTGAAAGGTTTTTGCAAATTATTGCATTCTGTTTTCATTTAGGTTTTCAACAACTTCCAAACTGTTTTGTAATTAGAGTTGTGGAAAATTGTTTTTAATAATCTTTCTTAACGATTTGACTTTAATTTTTTCTCTCTCTGGCAGTCATTTGACTTCAGAAGTATACGAGTCGACTCTCCTTTGCTCCTCATCGTCAACGGCAAGAAACAAAACTGCCATAGTCAGATTGCTGCCTCTGTCAGCTACAAGCCCCAGAGTGAATGAGCTCAAGAAGAATTAAGAGGACCAATTTTTTTCTCTGGATTTTGAAGAAGAGTTTGGATAATTAATGGAAGTGTGAATTTTCCAACTTTCCAAAGTTTGTGCCTGTTTTGTGTTGTTTTGTAAATAGAGGTCACCCTGTTACTTTGTCTTTAGAGAGACAGTTTGTTTATATTTATAAATATTTCTTTCTTTTTTTGTATTGTTATGAAGATGACCCCGTGATGATGACAATGTGATGTCAGAGTTGTGACTTAAGTTTACCCTGAAAGAAATCCTTTTGTCTTAAACATATTGTTTGTGTGGTGTCTTGAAGCTGGGTTTGGCAGTTTATTTTTGGCATCACTGGGAAAAAGTTCCATGATAACCCTTGAAGCATAAAGTAGTTCAAGCGGTCTGAGAGAAAAGTGGACATCTGCTCCTCCTCCTGGCTCTATTTTTAGGATTTAGGAAAACTAAATAGGAGACTTTGGCCAATCACAGGACAGTAAGAAGGCTGATTGTTGAGTCTCATTCCCAAAATATACGCATTTGACAATCTGGGAATGAGACTCAACAATTAATTCTTCCTGCACCTTTAAAACAACAGTTTTCAAAGTGTTGTCCCCTGAGATGTATTACTGGTCTTTAATTAGGCCTTTTTCACAGCAGACATTTAAACATCTGACATCATAGGAGAAGCACAGGTGTTAATACTATCACTAACAGTGGCTCTGTTTTTGTCACAATGAGCCAGCATTCACAATACCATGGTCTGGACACTGAAGCAGCTAGATGGATCATCAATTGTATTAAACACACCTATGATTTTCCTGCTGTGACAGGTCATAATGTGTTCTGTGAAAAAAGCCTCTTGATCAGAGGTTTCACTACATCAGTTTTACATCAAGGCTTTTTTCAGCAGCCTTCAGAGAATATGCAGAAAGTGACAGAAATATTTCTATCCTGTTAGATCACCTGTATGCTATCTGTAGTCTGCAGACTACATTCAGATAGTTATAGCTGAAGAAATAAAGTATGCAATCTTGATGGCAGTTGAAAGTGGTTGATGGAGATCCCCCTACTGTCCCACGATCCTCTGTTCTTTTGTCTGCCTTGTAAAGCACTTTGTAACTGCTCATTTTGATGAGTGATATATAAATAATTTATTATTATTATTATCAGCCACACTATATATGCTTAACAGAGTAAACATGAATTGGACAATATAAGACTCATCTATCTAGCATTAAATATTACATTTACACAGAAAATTACAATTTTTGACAGGCAGTGTTTTTTGTCAAAACCAAAGAGCCAATCAGAGCCAGCCAGGTGTTTGCAGTTTGTGGAGAGCAGCTGCAGCACCTGGCTCTGAGCTGCGGCCGTCTTGATTTTGTGAGGTTATCATTACCCACATGTACATGACATCAGAGCAAGTGGGGATCAGATGGGACACAAATCTAACTGGCATGAACTGTGTGGCGATCGCTGCTGATTGTTTTTGTCTGGTTCTTCTCGAACAAGCCTACTGTCTATTTGTACTAGAAACACTTGTGCTGCACTATACTTCTTTAAAAAACTTGCAGTACGCACTACAGCTCTACTTACAAATTATGTACCATTGCATGAAGTATGTATACAATTGGGACACATTACTTTGTCATAACTTTGTGCCTTGAACTCTTGCTACTACATCTGTCACAGTCCTTAGGCTTTATTTGATGCTGTGTTCGAGACAACATTGCAGGTTGGAATTTCCAAGTGGAAATCTCCAACTTCCAACCTCGAAGTGTTCAGGTGCACAGCGCCTAAAGTAAACAAAAAAACATGGCTGACCCTGACAAATTAATGAGTTTCACCGGCAAGTGCACATTCATTTGAACCTGCAGCAGTACGGCTTCTTTATATTTATATATTAAGACATCAATTTATATGCATAGTGTCTATTATTTTAGGTTTCAACGGGTGCTGCCATTGTTGTGTGATGCCATATGACTTCTTTGTGAAGTCGGGGTAGATGGATTTGCTCCGAGTTTGCAAGTAGGAACTCTGACCTCATGTGGCGTTCCATTGTATTCTTTGAACACAGTATTAGTCAAAGTCAGAGGGCAGAATTTCCAAGTTGAAATTTCTAACTTCCGATCTC
>JAJHUR010091483.1:0-11034 GCA_027495735.1 Lutjanus campechanus
GTTATAAATAACTGCAATGCCTCCTGCTGACCACCAGGGGGCCCTAGTGACATATCTATGTGTGTGTGTGATTTTTTATTTTATTTTATTTATTTATTTATTTATTTTCAAGTTGTGGACATGACAAGATATTTGAGGACGTCGTTATCTTGGACTCTGGGAAACACTTTAAACATTTTATAGACCAAATCACTAATTGATTAATGGAGAAAATAGTCAACAGATTATTTGATGATGAAAATAATCAGGAAAGACTTCAAATATATTTTTCACCTGGCAAGACTGTGACAGGATTAATTAATTGATATATCACTTTGAGTCATTTTTAATTAAAAACAGGTGAGATAATAATAATAATATAATAATATTTTCTGGTGTCTCTCCTCCTCTCTGACAGTAAATATGTTTGAGTTGTGGACAGAACAAGACATCTGAGGACCAAACGCTGAAACAGAAATGATTTAATGTTAAACTCTAAATGTGATCAATCACAAATCCAAAGTTAACAAATCAAAGGTTGTAGGTTCCACTGCATTTCTGCCATATTCTGCCAACAGATCCCCCAAAATCTGACTCACTGAACTTTAAAATTAGTTATTCTGATTTTAAAAAATCAAGTTTAACTTAATTATAATTACACTTACTTTTTAAGTCACTCAGAGAGAAAGTTCAGTGTCCAGTTCAGTTTTCACTGCTCACAGATTTTGCAGAACCAGTGTGGAGGGAAATCAGTGGCAATGGTGACATCTGCTGGCAGAAAGCAGCTACAACAGGAGCTGCAGAACATGAGCGGTGATGACGACTGTTCCAACACTGAAGCTCCACAGTTTGACTTTATCTGGTCAACTTAATCGTGTAAATTAGCTGAACTCTACATGCATGCACATGTCATTTTTGCCAACCTGACCAGCAGATCTCCCATCACCCTGACAACAACAAACAATAAATAAAACAAAACAAAATAAAATAAAATAAAATAAAATCAATGTGGTAATGATATTTATGTCACTCACCATTGCATTCTTTATGATTTGGTGGGTTGAATGTCGCTGACCACTCACAGGCAACAGCACGGGTGTATTTTTTATTCAAGTGGTTGCTTTTTAATGAACTGTGGGTTTTGACATCGAGGGGAAAACTGCATTTCCCTACGATGCATGATGGGCATTGAGCAACTTAACATTTTTAATTTCTCAATCAATCGAGTGACTGGTGTTATATTCAAGGGTGGATGGTACAAGGAGAAAGTTAGACCAAAACTAACCTTTTTCTCACTCTGGCAGAAACCTAATGGAGCAACAAGCCGAAGCAACATGGTGTCTATATGTATAATATGTCTATGCACAAAATCACCTCGCCTCATACACAAAAAGACCACTCCCAGTCACTGCCAGCTGGGGCGAAGGTGACGATACAGGTCTGCCCTGTTACACAAGTGCCTCTGATCAATCATATCAGCACTGCAGTGACGTCAGGATTCAAGACAATGAAAACCAGCAGGTTGTGTCAGAGTTTAGCGGCAGACTTTTTCACCTTGTCTTTGTCACGTTCACAGAGTTGTGTGACTCGCGTAGAGAAGAAGAAGTGGAACCTGAAACATTTGATAAACTAATGGACTCTTCAGGTTGTCTGTGTAGCTAATGGTAGCGGTTGCATTGTGCAGCTAACATTAACAGGTGGTCTGTGTAGCTAATGGTAGCGGTTGCATTGTGCAGCTAACATTAACAGGTGGTCTGTGTAGCTAATGGTAGCAGTTGATCTTTCTTATAAATGTTTATTTAAATGAGATGTTGGATTCCTGGATGACGACAGCATTTTCACAGCTGGAGGCAGAACTGTCACGTTGTTCTTCTTTTTGATTTAAAGACAAAATAATGTTGAAGTTTCCACACGGTGAACCTTTTTTTCAATAGATGCCATGTTGATGAATTGACTGGAAGATTAGCTGGTTTCACTGAGACCAAAGTGTTGTGAAACTGGTGAAGTGCTGCAGTGTGTGCACACAGCACATCGGAAAGCAAGGCAAGTTTATTTGTACAGCACATTTCAACAACAAGGCAATTCAAAGTGCTTTACATAAAAAAACATAAAACGCATCAAGACAAAATGTAGAAGGAACATAAAACAATATAAAAAGACATAAGAAGTTAAAAAAATAAGACAAAACAGGTGAGTAAAAGTTACAGTGCAGTTTACAATATCATATTTGGTTTAATGAAAAGCATGCAGAGGCAAGAAGAAAAGTCTTCAGCCTTGATCTAAAAGAAGTGAGAGTTGTATAAAAACTCCATGCTACCTCCATGTTTAGTTTTGACTTTGGAGACAGAAAGTCGACCTGTCTCAGATAACCTGAGAGGTCTGGATGGTTTATAAAAAAGCAGAAGTTCAGAAATAAATCATTCAACAGCAGCATTTTAAAATGAATTCTTTGTAAGCCAGTGTAAACACCTCAGAACTGGAGCGATGATTCACCGTCTTTGTCTGAGTGAGGACACGAGCAGCAGCGTCGTGAGTCAGTCACAACTGTCTGATAGATTTTTAGAGAGACCTGTGAGGACGGCGTTAGTCAGCTGAAGAGAAATGCACGGATAAGTTTTTCCAAATCCTGCTGAGACATAAATCCTTTAATAATTCATATATTCTTTAGGCGGTAGTTGGCTGACTCTGTAATTATCTTAATGGGGCTGTTGAAATTCATGTCTGAGTTTATGACCACACCAAGAATTCTGGCTTGGTTTGTGTGTGTGTGTGTGTGTGTGTGTGTGTGTGTGTGTGTGAGCACTGACATTTAATTGTTCTTCTTTGGCCCCAAAAACAATTACTTCAGTTTTATCTTTGAAGATTGGTAGTGCATCATCCTTTATTGAAATTTTAAGATTGTAATCTTAACCCAATCCTTTTTCTGTGAATATAATGGATTACAGTTAACTATTTTTTGTATCCTAATTATGTAATCACATTACTCCCCCGAACCTCCCAGGAGGGCACCGACTTGGACGGTGGTGAAGAACAAAAGGGTTGATGTCTGGCAGCTCTGTGAGAGAAACCTTCCCACGAAAGCATCTGACGTCATGTCAACATGGTGCTTTGGGCTGAATCTGGTCCGTCTGTCGTGGCCTTTATTTAACCCAGAATTAGACATTTAAAACTGGGCTGTGATTAGTTCATCTGATTTGGTCCAAATGCCAAATGTAACCCAAAATTAGGCGATGAAATTTGGACCGTGTTTAGTCCATGTGATTTGGTCCTAATAAAGCCCAGAATGAGCGGGTTTATTCTGTACGATTTTATCCAAAGGTAGCCCAAAGATAGATGTTGAAACTTGGGCCATGTTTAATCCGTCCAATCTGGTCCATATTTTGCCCAAAAATAGTTGTTAAAATTTGGACTGCGTTTGGTCTGTCTGATGTGGTCCAAACGTGTTCTGAAATTAAATGTTGAAATTTGACCTGTGTGTCTTTTCAATGACGACCTTTCACCTTTTCACTGTCCAAAACTAGATATGGATGGGACATCCTTAAATAGCCCAAAAATTTAGCCCAAAATTAAACATTGAAAACTGGGCCGTGTTTAGTCCATCTGTCTTTTCAACAATGACTTTTCATCTTTCACTTTCCAAAACTAGATATGGATGGGACGTCCTTAAATAGCCCAAAGAACATCGGAAACGTTTGTCTTTTCTACAACATGAAAAAGAAAAAGTCTTTTCATCCTTCACTTTCAACCAAAATGGACTTTTTCAACATCTTTTCAACAATCTCTGCTGGGTGGGTTCCATCTCTTATTCTCTCTGCTGAAACTTAACCCTGCACTCTTTAGTGTTCCCACACACACAATACATGTGTGAAGGATGAAGGTTTCTGCACAGCGGTGGACACACAGTGAGAGTCAAATACCTCGAAACACACAGCGAGACACCTGCCGTCCAAACAAGAGAAGAGAAGAAGAAGAGCCCCGAGCTGTAACGGAGCCGTGTGTTGTTCTCTTTTGATCAGGCAGGCTGGACGAGCAGACCGCTGAGCTTCTCAGGACCCCAGGCTCTTGTTTTCTTTAATTCTTTTTTTCTTTTTATATGATGATGTTTTCTTTAGACTGTAATGAAATCACACCTCCCATCATGCTGTGCGCTCTGGGAAGTCCATCAGTGAGAGAGAGCTTTCTCGGTGCTACTGACACTCTCAGCTGGAGCAGATGTTGTGATACATGCTCAAATGTACAAGAATAATAAGAGATTAGGAGCCGCTCGGAGTGTTTGATCGCTCCTGTTACGATAGTGTCTCGAGTGATGTGAAATGAATTCCTCTGTCAGGGTCGATGTATCAAGTTCTGCTGCTGAAATTGTGTTTATTTTGGCAAACTGACAGGTCAATTCTGAACTATAATAAATGTAACCACTCAAATCCAGATTTTCCTCTTAAATTTCCCTCAAAATAAAGTAACAAAAACACCATTTTCCATTCTTTATTTGAGTGTCATAGACAGAATACCCTGTATTTGTTTTTTTTGTTTTTTTGCCACAGTTAAAGGGAAAATTCACCACTTTTTTGGATGTCCAGTAAGTGTTGATGGTAAATGTAACTGAAGCAATAAATTCTTGTGTGCAAAAACATGTGCTATATTGACTAGAAAGCAGAATTCTCTTGCTCGCAGAGTTGTGTCAGCAATACCTATGTACCTGGATGCATTGTGCACGAGCTTCTGACACTCATGCCCACATGGATCAGAGCAGTCACACGTTGCTTTCCTCCACAATGTTGCATTTTGGGTGAAAACAAACGCTGTTAAAGTGACAGCGCCAAATAGAGAAGACTAGTGTCATTTTCATGCATGTTAATGTTGCTGATATAATTAATTTACCATGACGACTAAAACAGCAGAATTAAGTCTGAAACAGTGACAGACGTCGTGGTCTGCAGACGACAGGTAGCCTCCAGGTGATCTAACAGGATGTTCGTGTCTCTTCCTGTTTATTCTCTGAGGTCCGACTTGACTGCAGCGTTTTGTCACTGCCTCCTGCTGCGGCTGCCTGATCTCGTCTACTTTCCGGGCGAGGTGCAGAGTTTGTATTGACCGCCAGTCAAATTAGAGTAATTATTGTAAGTACCTGGATGGGTTGCTCTGATCTGTTCCTGTGTCTCACCACCCATAGCCTGTAACTATTACTTTGTTGGCCAAAACATGGGATTAGGTGACAAAAATACTCATCCAACACGCCCCCTGGTTACCCAGAAGTGGAGAATAGAAATCCAAACTGAAATGTCATCATGTTGATGGTGACGGTCTCACTTTTTCCAAACTTTTTCAAGTCTTATCTACTCATTCACTTTTATCTAGAACCCATCTGCAAACCTGAAAATGTTCCATATCATTCATGAGATTCATTCAGCTTTTAAATCCCATTTATATTAATTTGACCCTTTCCCACTTTTCCAACTCTTCATACTCCTTCTGCTGTTTCTTCATACAAAGTTAAGCCATTAATGCAGTTTGACTCAGTGAAGCAATACAGTTAAGCCCCCTGCCATTATTCATACTCCTTTGGCTGCTTCTTCAAACAAATTGAAGCCAGCAATGCAGGTTAGCTCCCAGCCATCAGTGAAGCAATGTAATCTCCCAGTTTACACTACAGTATGTTTTGTGTCCTTCACATCTCTCCCACTTTTCTAACTAATCATACTCTTTTCCAAGTTTAAAGCCAGAAACTCCATTCAAACCTCCCACATCTGTCACACATTATGAGTTTTATTCAACTTTTAAATCCCATTCTTATCGCTGCGTTCAAGACAACATCGGTTTCCCGGTTGAAATTTTCAACTTCAGACCTCAAAGCGATCTGAGTGCACAAAGCCAAAAGTAAGCAAAAAGTGTGCATTAGGCCTCCATGGGTGCTGCCGTTGTTGTGTGATGTCAGACAGCTGCTCCACTTCACAAGTAGGAATTCTGAATTTTGAGCAGCGTGAGATTGCACTGTTTTTTTTTAGTAGGATATCAGAACAATCTGATCACCGACGTTGTCTGGAAAGCAACATAATTACTCCGTCATGCCCTCCACCTCTGCCTAGTCTGCAGTCTTTCTCCCACCCTGTGTGGGTGACTGCTTCAGTGGAGACAGGTGAGCTGGAGGTGGAGCTTCACCGGCCGCATCCCATCCAATAATCCAAACCGCTGACTCAGCTCTGCCTCATCCACCTTGCCGGATTGTGGATCCTGCTCAATCAGTCATCTTTGTGGCTTTTAGTTAAATATTAGCTCATCTACTTCCTGGTTTACACCAGCCCAGTTCCTCACACTCCCAGGCTCCCCTCTGCTCACTCCTGGCTCATATCCATTCCCTTCAACTGTCTTATTTAAGATCCAGTCCCTGCCTCTCTCTGTCTCACAGGATAGCTCAGCCTTAAATTTTAATTTAATACCAATCACAATATTTCATTAGCCAAAAACAAGAATTCACATTCAAAGTAAAAAGATGATTTGTTTTAATTTGTTCACTTTGTTACAAATTAATTCTTTATTTTCTGAAAAAATGTACTATTTCATATAGTTTTTACTTTTGAATAAACAAATTAAAACACATATTATAAACTTTTCTCAAGTTAAACTTCTGATTCAGCACAAACTAAAATTTTCAATTCTACCCTAACCAAAATATTTGCTTTTGTCACAAACCAAAACATTAATTAATTTAGGTTAATCTAACAACAGTTTTTGCTTTATAACTTCAATTTGATAATAAACAATATATGCTATAATATAAGAGTAGAATTTTCACTTAAAACACATTTTTTACAGTCAATGTTTACAGCAGATTTGTCAAAACCCAAATATAAAAAAAACATAATTATTACTCTGCCAACGTGTTGTGTAAATGTGGTTCAGTAAACATCCTGGTCAAACAACAGAGGAGGATCTGTTGGTTTTATATCTGAGCAGCAGCTATACTCTCTCTCTCTCCCTCTCTCTCTCTCTCTCTCTCTCTCTCTCTCTCTCTCTCTCTCTCTCTCTCTCTCCCTCTCTCTCTCACACACACACACAGAATTGTTCCCTCAGCACACGTCATCATTGTTGCTATGGATGCTTGTTTTCGTGCTTGTTCCTGTGTGCAGACTTGCAGCAGGTTCTTTTAAAGCCAGAAACAAGAACTTGCATGTAGTTTTTTAATTTTTTTTCTGTGGCAGCACTTGGATCGATGAAAAACATTCTGACTGCTGAGAATACATCTTCAGTGTTGAATAAAACTGGTTTATTTCCCTGAATGCACTTCCTTGCAGATACCTTACAGCGTTTATGTTGTTTGTAACTTATGTAGCTGGCAATATTCCAAGATGTAGTTTTACTCTAGTTACCATAGTAACTGATGGTGATGGATAGAGTACTTCTTTTGTAAAGGAACTCCTCAGTTGTTAATGAGACATTTGTGATTTCTGTTTCAGTTCCCACATAATTTCACCCTCTGTTAGTTACACAGTGTTTTTGCTTCTTCCAGATCCAGAAGAGACTCACTTTTCACTGCTGCTGTGATACTGAAAATAGATTATTTTCTTTAAAAAACAAAACAAAACAAAACATTTGTCGTCTAAATCTCCTGACTTTGCATGCAGAGCTGAGACAAAAATGCCAGAGACTCTCAAGTTAGAGCAGGAAAGGCACTGTGATACCCAGCAACACTAATATTAATAGACTTTTGCTCAAGAGACCACCTGTAATCTGAATATTGTCAATAAAGTCCTGGAAACTCCAGCATATTGCAGAAATTACAGATATTTGTTGTGTAAACTGCCTTCATTTGTCATTTCACCCAATAGTACACAGTGAAATGAACTAACATCCCTTCCTCCTGGTCCTGGACATGTACAGACAGCACAAGATTGTGCAAAAAGACAGTGCAAAGATTAAAGACTGTTGAAAATCGAAGGGACAGTTTACTCCAAAATCAGAAATATGCATTTTTCCTCTGGCCTGTTGTGCTATTTATTCATCTAGATTCTTTGGGTTTGAGTTGCAGAGTTTTGAAGATATCAGCTGTTCAGAGACGTCTCTGCCTTCTCTGCAGTATAATGGGACTAAATGGTGCCCAGCTTATTATTCAGTTTGGTCCCATGATCTCTAGAAAGCGTTAACGTTAGCACACGATGGCTGGCTGACTCAACAGGGACTAGAAATTGTCTCTGTTGCGAAGGGTTAAACTACTTCCTGGAGTAGTAAACTGAGTTTCATTACATAGGTGTTTGAATGACATGACTGATTGTTTTCTAATTACTAGTCAGGTACAATATCTTTTCCATGGAAACAGATGTAACACTAGCAAAAAAAATATTTTGAAAGAAAACTGTACACGTAACTGTATATAAATACATATTGTCTCTATGTTTTATGTTGCTGGCAATCTGTTGGCAATATTGGCAATAATACACTCAAGATTGAGCTTTAACATCATTATAAGCACAATAGTGATGTGGTCAGGGCCGAGGCTTGTGCTGTTCATCCATTTATATTTTTTGGTGTGAGTTGAAGAGTTTTGGAGATATCGGCTGTAGAGATGTCTATAGTGGAGTGGAAGTGGAAGCAACTAATTACAAATACTCAAATTACTGTAATTTAGTCGTTTTTTGGGGTACTTAAGTATGCATTACAAGATGTAATCTGCTTAGTTACTTTTAAAATCATAGTTGATTTGAATTAATATCCAAACCTTTCATTTGCTTCTTAACAGCCAACCAGGTGATCTGATCACAAACAGGCCAATGAAAACAAAGACACACAAATGAAAAACAAAAGAAAATGCTGCAGCAGCACACGAGTAAGAATGTTAAAGATGATCATTAAGGGTCTAATTGCCTTTAAAAATTTAACCAATTAAAAATGCACTAACAGCAGCAATTGCACCTCATCTGACGTTATTTTGTCTGGCTGAGCCATTTGTTGAATAAGGAAACTTAAACTTCGACTTAAAATGAGAAAAAAACTGAAAAAAAAGAAAATGAGGAAATAAACACGTGTTTTGTATCTTATAAATTATTAATTTGTTAAAAAAACAACAAAAAACGGTGACATCAATGAATAAAAGTAACTAATACTCAGCAGTTTTTGAGACAAATACTTTGTACTTTTACTTAAGTATATTTCTAACACTAGTACTTTTACTGAGTAATATTTTCGCAGTGTAACAGTACTTGTACTTGAGTACAGATTCTCACAACTCTTTCCACCCCTGGTACGACAGTAAAACGAGCCAAAGGACCATGAAACAGTCTGTCAGGAAAAAAAAGAAGAAGCTGCATTTCTCCCTCCAGCCTCCACGTGTCGCTGTGACTCACCCCCTCCAGCCACCACAGAGGCTGTTCCCTCTTTAACGACCCCCTCCTCTGCTGCTCCTACATGCTCTTCTCCCATTGGCTGATCTCACGCCGCTTCCTGATACGTACTACAAACTGGCACTTTGCAGCGGTGTGTGTAGTTCTGGTTTACGGATGCTGAGGAGGAGACTCGTCGGTGCTCTCACTTTAAACACACACAGACGTATCGTTATTATTTTTTAACGGATCTTTTTCGGTCGGTTTGACAGCAGCCCGTGAACAGAGATGGCCCAGTGCTCCGAGTCTGCTAACGTTAGCTCCGCGGTGAACGGAGAGGAGACGACACAGAGGAAGGTGGCTGTTATCACCGGCATCACCGGACAGGTACGTTCACGTTACTCATTCACTCACCAGGAAGCCTCTAGTTACACTGTAATGAATGGACGAAGTGCTAAAAGGCAAAGTTAGCAACTGTTATTATGTATTTATTATCGCTTCTGCCTTTAAAACATCTTAACGTCTCCTTGGTCGTGATTTCGGTTAAGATAAGGCGTTAGGTTTGTTTGTTTGTTTGTTTGTTTATAGCCGCCGGTGATGTTTAGACCTGTGGGAGGTGATAAAAACCTCTTTGCCCTTAAAATAGACCTTATCTGTTCTGCCTTTGTCCTCCGGCCTTTGAGCTGTGTCAGTCCCTTCTTGACTAAACGTTAAGTTAGCTTTATGACACTCAAACTGTGCCTGGAGCTGTTGTCCCTAATTCACTTAAATGCGTTTAATTTTATGCGACAATAAAAGAGAAATTATAATTTTTCAAGACTAAATATTGTTTTATCCTGTTACTTCAAACACATGTACTATAAGGAAGTTGTCACAGCCAGGAAAACAGGTTTTTCCTGCATCTGACACACGCATCGTCTCGCTCCGCCTCTTGCAGCCTCTCTCCTCCTGTTCAGTCATTGTCGGCTCTGTTGACTTTACGTATCAGCAGTACAAGGCTGGGAAAGTTACTGTATAATACTAAATACTTGTTAAAATGCACTTAGTATGCTAATCCAAGTATCACAATATTTTCTGTCGTTTTTGGATTAGCTCAAGAAAAGGGCTGCACAGTTAATCACAATATAATCGCATTATGGTCAAGTGTAATATCCATTTTGCAGAGCCAGCTGCAGCTGATTATTATTTTCATTGTCGATTAATCTGGAAGTATTTTTTTGCGATTAAACAATTAATTAGTCCTGTCACAATCTTGTCAGCTGACATATATGCAGAGGGGCTGCACAGTTAATCACAATAAAATTGCAATGTGGCCATTAAGTTCAATATCCAAATCACAACTTTTTTTGAAAAGCGAAAAAATGTGTGAGAAAACATTATAATGACATTATAACAACATTATAATGAGGTACTGCAGTGCTGCACAGAGAATGAAAGCAAACATGTTTGTTTGGTACAAACCTCAATAATATCACATCATCATGTTTTAAAGGGATAATTCATCCAAAAACGAAGAATCTTCTCACCCTCATGCTGAATGAAGGTTGAAGGTCTTGTTCTTTAGTCAACAAAACTCTGCTGGAGTTTCACAGGAAAACAGAATTGCAGAATCTCCCAAACAATGGAAGTGAATGGTGACAAGTTTTCTAAATGGAAAAAACAACCAAAAAAAAAAAACCCCCCAATAAAAAGCCTCCATACTGCTCGTCTAGTGTAATCCAAGTCTCCTAAAGTCCCAACATGC
>JAJHUR010091484.1:10872-27524 GCA_027495735.1 Lutjanus campechanus
CCCCCCCCCCCCCAACTTTGCAGCTACACCGGCTGCTCTGGCTCTTTCAAAGCTACTTCCTTGTCTCGTCCGTCTCTAAAGCTATGAAATAAACTCTTCAGCAGGCGTGGATCCCAATCAGCTATCCACAATGCACAGGCATGCAGAAGCGTGCACCTAGACACACAGCACCACCACACTGACATGTTTTAGTTAGCGCGGTGACAGATTTGCTTCCTACAGAGTGCTTTTCTCTCTCTGTACCTGTCATGGATGTAGCTGCCAGAGGGGCTTCTGGTAAATGGCCAGCGCCAGGAATGGCAGAAGGAATAGGGAATTGGGCAATAATGAAGCCACAGAAGAAACACAGAACTAACACACACATACACACACACGCTCTTCCTATTCCCATGACTAGGCCAGTCCATTCCTTTGGTTCCTTCCATCGAGAGCAGGTAGATCCACGAACACTGCCTGGAGAATCTTGTGATTAATGACACGCCTGTCATGTCTAAACCCTCTTCATCTTTTTCCTGACGAGAGCCACTCTTCCTCTCCACACCTCCCTCCCCCCAGCGGTCTGGCAGACACACTACTGAAAATCCCCTGGGGCCAGCTGCAGCACATGCTGGGGAGTATCGCCCGGCTTACCTGATCCAAAGCTTCATTCATCTGTGTAGCCTCTGGAGGCCTGGAAAACACACTCAGTATCCTTAGACGAACACACACATGGGGATTACGAATATATATGTATGTACACACACATGCACTTTGAACCGTCACAGACGTGCTGGCCAAACCCTCTATTCCCTCTGGACGCTATGCTCCATGGCCGTGCTTACAGACATCTCAGGCAGGGCTGGTGCACACATAAACACTTTTAAAGGGATAGTTGGGATTATTTGATGTAGGGCTGTACAAGGTACTTAGTGATTGCGAGTATATTACCTACAGTAGATGCCTGTCGGCACACCCCACCTTGGAAACTTGTTGTCAGTAAACACAGTTTGTTGCTGCATCTACAAGTGCAAGTTAAGACTCTACTGTATACAGAGAAAGCCATTTATCAACAACATCCAGAAATGCTGCTGACTTCTCTTGGCCCAAGTTTATCTGAGATGGATTGACGCAAAGTGAAAAGTGTGCTTTGGTCCACATTTTTAGGAAATCATGGACGCCGTGTCCTTTGGGTTGAAAAGGGAAATGACCATTCAAAGTGGTATCAGTTCTAACTTCCAAAGCCAGCATCTGCGATGCTGTTGGGGTGTGTTAATGTCCATGGCATGGCTAACTATTACATCTGTGAAAGCCACATTATACCTAACAGCACATACAGGTTTTGGAGCAACATATGCTGGCATCCAGATGACGTCTTTTTCACTGCTTATTTCAGCAAGATTAGGCCTAGATGTATACTGCGTGTGTTAAAAACAGTGAGTTTGTGACTTGACTGGCCTGCCTGCAGTCCAGTCCTGTCTCCCGTTGAAAATGTGTGGTGCATTATGAAGTGCAAAATACCACAACAGAGCTCTTGAAGTGGTATATCAAGCAAGAATGGGAAATAATTTAACTTTTGAAAACTTTTTGCAAATCATTGCATTCTGTTTGTATTTACATACATTTCACGCATCCCAAAAATTTAGAACTGGGGTTGTAGGTGGACCTTTTATAAGTGGCTATAGCACCTTTTGTTGCTAACCGTGTCCACAGCAATTCATTGTTTAGTTTCTGCACTCATGGTCCTCTCTGCCTCCCCTAACTGGGAACGTCTCGACCAGCATCTACTGTAGGTAATACAATGACAATCAAAAAGTACCTCACACAACCCTACATCAAATAATCTGACCTATCCCTTTAAAAACAAGGCTCAAAAGAGGTGAGGTGAGGCTCAGACACCGTAAGTAACAAGAGGATCTTATTGAGGCCATTCTCCACCTGGAGATCCCCAACAAATGTGACTGAAGTCCCCGGTGACCGGAATGATCAGAGTTGAGACTTTGCGCCTGAGCCCCTTCTAATCACATTATCCACTGGCTCTGCCTGGCCCACATCACCTCAGCAATGATTAAGACAAACACAGGCGAGAGAGGAGGAGAAGGAGACAGCGAGAGACACAAAGAGAGTGCTGGCAGCCTAGAAGGAGGGGGTGGTCAGACAGACAAGGAGTGAGTCAGACAGGCAGATATCCTCCTACATGGAGGTCCGTCCAATAAAAGTGCAAATAATATGTAAAGATTGAGTCCAGCAGAGACAGTCTTTGAGCTGACTTTATCTGTTTGGGTGTTCAGGGTTAAGCCCTGTCAGATATCAGTATGATATCAGTGATTAGGGACTCTGGGTGTGAGGTGAGATCGGAGAAGCAGTTCTGACATCATTCAGTGTGTATACGTACATCCCTTTCACGAGGCCACCGAGGGCACAAACACAAAGACTAAGTGGTGAACAGAGCCTGCATGTGTGTGACTCAGTGCGCTCTGGACACACTCTGACGTCAGCCGCTGGAAACTCAATGAAAGCAAAGTGATTTGTCCAAGCAGAGGCTGCCAGAGGTTTTAAGTGTCCACCATCGCTCGCTCATCCCGGAGCATCGCTGGGATTTGTTCAAGAAACTCTACAAGCTCAAGGCAGAGATGATAGGATTTGGTGATGCGCAATTCTCCTCTCCCTTGTCCACTTTTTTTTTCTCTTTTTGCCACCCAGCTGTTCCTGTGAGCACATACTAACACACTGGGTTTTATTATGCTGATCTGACATTGCTGAAGTCGGGAGGGGAGACAGCTGTACTTGTGTGGCCCTGGGCGCACCCGTCATTAGTGCCAGCCTTACTCCACTCCTCCTCCTCCTCCTCCTCCTCCATCCCTCCCTTGTTCTAGATCTCCCTCCCTTCTCGCCTACATTGTTTCCAAAACACCACCACACCCTTTTATAATATTTGCTGACCTAATTTCTGCCAGTCGTCCCACCTGTCCATCCATCTTAACAAGACACTGCACCCTCGCACATCTCCAACTCCCCACTATCTGCCAGCGAGACGACAAAAACAACCGGTATTGTGTTGGTAAAAGGCTGAGTGCTGTGTGCTTGCCACTCAAGATTTTCTTGAATAGATAATCTCCAAATTGATTCAAGCTGGGCTCACATCTAATGGTCTGTGTGGGCTCTAATGTCTGCAGGAGATAATCAACACCCTGTGTTTCTGTGCTCTGTTTTTCAGTCATTTATATTTCTTTGACTGCGTCTTCCTGCCCATACCTTCTCCTCATTGCCTTCCTTCATTTCTCTCTCTCTCAGGATCTCATCATCTGCTCCTTCTCATACAGTCTACCCATTCTCTTCCACCTCTCTTTCCCATTTCTTGTGATACTATCTGTGATACTTAGAGGTTGATTTCCCACTGTGCGTCATTAACCTTTTCTCTCTCGTCTTGGTTAAACCCAACAAGTACATTCTGCTGTTTGAGACTTGGGGAGCATGCTGCGCTCACTCAAGTGGGATGGGGGTTTCACCAGCGATCATAACTACATCCTTATTAGCCACTGAATTGATGCTGTAGCTGCACTTCTTCTCTTTCTATATACCAATATTTCCTTGTGCCATGCTCTCTGTTACATAATTTCTCTCTTTGTTTTTAAGCAGAAGAGATACTGTAGAGGTGTCAAAGAAAATTACTCTACATGATACAAATCTCACCTCCCTTTATCTGCCATGTGACATAACACCAGTGCTAGACAAGAATGTACATGCCACGTTGTCACCATGGATGCAGTCCGATGATATGACCCAGTATATAGCACTTTGTCATTCTTAAGATGCTTCATGCCTCCAGGGAAAGAGAAAGATAATCTTTGTGCATAAAATAAAGAGTCTGTCGAGTTCCTCTAAAAGTGAGTTTAATCACAATGAGTGAGGTGTAATTAATGTTTCACTGGTGCGCTGTGTATGTGCAGTCGAGGACCGTGGGTGAGAGGATGTAGTGTGCGGTCTCTCTAACAAGCTCCCACTCACCCCAGTGGAGGCAGGCAGGGAAGGCTGGAGTGACTGCGAGGCTGTTAGAGCAAGTGGGTTGCGTTGGACGTGTCCATGTCTGTGTGTGTGTGTGTGTGTGTGTGTGTGTGTGTGTGAGAATCTGTGAGTGTGTGCTTGTCAGTGAGTGTGTGTTAGTGTGTGAAAAAGTGTGCATGTGTGTCCTTTTGTGTGTGCTGTACTGGGATGTGGAAATTGAATGGAGCCTTTCAGTTCTACTGCTCGTCTCCCCGGGGGTGAGAGACTGGTTGCCATGGTTATCCTGGAATCCTGCCGCTAATGGGTGGGAGTTTGTGTAGCTCTGGCAACCTGGCCTGTCTAGGGTGGAATACGTGTGTGTGTTTGTGTGTGCAGTGTCTGTGTGTATGTGTATGTGTGTGTGTGTGTGTGTGTGTGTGTGTGTGTGTACCAGGGGGGTGTGGTTGGGTGGAGGCAACATTCTAGGACACAGGAGGTCACATATGTGAGAACACAAGCTTTCATTCCTGTACGCTCCTGCACGTACAAATGCAGACTCTCATGTAGATATTCTGCAAGTAAAAAATATCAAATCAAACCTAGGGCTGCAACTAATGATTTTTTTCACAATTGATTAATTTCCTGATTATTTCCACGATCAATCGCTTAGTTGATAAAATGTCAAAAAATTATGAAAAATATTCATCACAATTGTCATCAAATGGCTTCCTTTGCTTCCTTTGACAAACAGTCTAAAACCCCCGAGCTCTTCATTCACTATCATAAATGAAAACGAAAATCAGAAAATCCTTTAATCATTTATGAAGCTGTGCAGTTGCATAAAACCACTTAGGCTAAGGTTTCCCTTAACTTTTATCAAGGATGCCTTAGAAAAAATGAGTTGGATAAAATCACTCTATAGATTTCCTTATGTTGTAGGGGAAAACGCATTCATCTCTAAGTGTTTGTCTTGAGAGAGTTAAGTGTTGATGTTAGCACTAGCAACTTTGTAGCTAGTTAGTCAAACATTAACATAACTCTGTCTCATATATTATCATACATGTTAGCTATATTGTTTTATTGAAACTTTGTCGACTCCTGTTCATGTTTGACTGTTTTATCTCCTTTCTTGATGTCACAGTAATATTTTCGTATTTGTTACTCATATAATCTACAGTTTGTTCCAGAGCAAGATTTATCGCATCGCTCCTGTCATTTACTTTGGATTATGTGCTTGTGAAGCATAGGAGAACAACATTCTTACATTCTTTTTCTCTTCTTTTCTTTTTGTTGTCCATTTTGGGAAAACTAGCTGACACAGACTAAGTGTATTAGCTAAGCTAGTTAACAACTGACAATAATGCTGTCTAGTACTATTAAAGAATGGTGTAAGTGAAGTTAAGCATGGTAACTGGAATGTTCTGTATTATGAGAGTAACTGCTGTGAAAGCTGTCTTAACACAAACGAAGGGACTGTATCCACATAGTGTTTTTTTTCTGATCAACAGCACCTTTTTTATATTGTTGCCAATGAGAAGAGAGCGTTTGCGGACGCCTAGAGAAGAGCACCCAGTGTTTTGTTTTCAGAGGCCGCTCTGAGGACTTCTAGTTGAAGATGTCTGAACTGAAAAAGGCATTGGTGTCATCACCATTACTTTTTTTTCACACAACCAATCATATGTTAGATGGGGACTTGTTACCCTGATAGCCAAGAAAATGGATGCCTTTCTTTTTCTCTGATGTATGCCAGACAGCTGAGATTCAACTCACGTCAGTGCAGGAGCGCACAGAGAAAGAAGTTTGTAAAAGTGTCTGTGTGTTCAGCTCTCAGTAGCTTCTTGCAGGCTTGTGGTTAAAGTTTCTCTTCTGTTGGTGTTTGTACTTTCAGAAGTCTGCTTTATTTTACTGTTTCATGTTTCCTTTCAGCTGGATAGGAGTCATGTTAAGTTACTGTTGTTAAAAAACAAACATTTCCTGATTTTTCTGCTTCATAATGAAAGTTTTCAGATAACAAACTATCAGGAGACTTTTATTGCGCAGAATTTGTAGGAAATTACATGTGGTTAGTACGCATTTTACAACAGCTTGACTCAAGACAGACGGGGTCTCAATCAAGACACACCTTCAAGCAGGAAGCCTACATGCAGGTCTCTGCTTCACTGGGCAGGGCAAATAGATAACAAAAAGCAAAAGAGCAGTGCTGGACTGTGCAGCAGTGGCAGTTATAGAAAATTTCAAACTTTTGTTGTCATAAAACAACATCCATGTGCAGCATGTTTTTAAAATGGCACAGATGCTTCTCAGTGCTACACAGTGCCCTCCCAACACCTTTCTGCCAGAAAAAACAAGCAAACAAACAAACAAACAAAAAAACAAAAAAAACAGAACCAGCAAATGTTTGAAATTTTTGTTTGAAAAATGACCGAAATGAAGAATCTATCGTCAAAATAGTTGCCGATTAATTTTCTTTCAGTCGACTAATTGATTAATTGACTAATTATTGCAGCTGTAATGAAACCTCCACATCCAGTGACAAAGCTCTAAATGAATGTCACAGCACTGTGTAATGTCATAGTTTCCAGCTGAATTTATTGTCTCTCCCAGTAGCCATCAACCAGTTAAAAAAAATCTTTGATTCAATCACCCTACAAAGTCAAATTACAACCATGCTGGATATCATAATCATGCGGTGATGAAATAATCTTCTACTTTTACTACATTATTGCAAGTGTAAAACATAATGCAGTGAAATAGTTAAGCCCTGCTCTCCCGTCATCCCCATTACCATCCTTTTACCCTCAGGCAAGGAGTGGGACTCTTAACTGGGCACAGAGACCCCACTGAACAAGAACACAGTGGATAGTGGATAATGAAAACCTCCACACAGAGTAGATTATTGTAGGGAAAGATACATTCTCACCAAGTGTTTCCCTTGCTACACAATTTCAGATATGATTAGAAATGCTTGTCCACAAAAGAGTTCCACCTCACAAATATGTGTGTGCATCTAACAGTACATGCTAATTGGGATGTATTATTCAAATTGCATTATAAATTTGACACAGACCACTTTATGGATGGCAGCGAGACTGGGCATGTACTATTGTGCAGAGAATATACGCCCGTGATATGCAATGTGACCAGATAATCCTGGTTTTCCTATTCCCAGTGTTCTGGTAGAGGGGATCAGTCTCTGCTAGTCACACAGATGTCTTGGCTCCTGTTCTTCTTGGAAGACTGATCCATATGTTGCGCGAACCCCTGTGGATTTAAAGGAACTTGGCTTAGGAATTCACTCTCCTCTATTCCAGTCATTATGTATGGCCAATTCACTGTAGCCTGGAAACATTAGGAAAATGTTTCTCTTGTACAGCATCCAACATGCATAAAAATAGAAAATAAAATGCAAATGCAATGTTGTGATTACCTTCACGCAGGATACTTTCATTGTGTGCTCTGGATGAGAGACCAGGGGCCCGGGGATGAAATCATCTGTCAGGAAACTTGCTGTTGACAAGTTTGACGTGGTTTTTGATTCATTTTTGTATTGAACCCCTTTCAGAGCAAGGCCGGGCCATGAAAAGTGCACAGATCCCCTCAAAATGCGGCGAGCAGAGGCTGAAGAATGTGGGCCGGACTTGTGGTCAAACCCAGCAAGTCATGGGGGGTAGAAGGACCTTGTAGATCCACCCCTTGCTCCTTTGCCCAGATTTATGCCGAACAGTTATATAATTCAATAAACACTTCCAACTCAGCATTTTCAGTTGTATTACTACCAACTAATTATAGCACAAGTGGAAAAAATGAAGCAACTGTTACATATTTTAGATGATGGATGCTGATATATTTTACATGGCAGCTGGATAATATTGAAGGTTTTCTTTATGAAATGTATGTCCTGTTGAGTGAATATCTTATCATCTTATGTAATGCATTCCTTCCCAGTGTGCTGCTATATAAGCAAAGGAGCACTGACAGCAAAACTATGAGGTACATATCCATAGTCAGCATATTACCTACAGTAGATGTAGATTGGCACACCCCAGTCTGGAGAAGCAGAGAGGAGAACCATCAGGGAAGCTGAGCAATTAACTACTCTGGACAGGGTCAGCAACAAAAGGTATTTTAGCAAATTAAGAAAGGTTTACCAAAAAAACTCAGTATCACTTCAAGTGTAGGCTATAATTAGAATATTTTCACCTCTTTACTTTCCTGTCAGCCAGCCTTTTCCGACAGGAAACCGCTGTTGCATAAGCCAAATGTCACTCTCACCAAACCAACCAAACTCCAAAGGTGAAATCAGTAATTTTACCTCACAGGAGTTGCTGGTTTACCACTGCCACAATCTGTTTGTTTGTTTATTGTGTGGTAAATACAAACTAACCTTTTAAAACACAGAAGTCACACAATAATGCAAACAAACCAACAGATCAAAGCAGCGGCAGACCAGAAATTATTGTGTTCTGTGAGGTAAAATTATTGTTTTTGCCCATGGAGTTTGGTTGTTTTGGAGAGAGCGATATTTGGCTTATATAACAGAGGCTTCCTGTCAGAAAAGGCTGCCTGGTGGCAAAGTAAAGCAGTGAAAATATTCTAAATATAGTGCATACTTAAACTAATACTGATTTATTTTAGGCTGACCTTTTTTTAAGTGGCTAAAATACCTTTTGTTGTTGACCCTGTCCACAGCAGTACATTGCTTAGCATCTGTGCTTGTGCTTTTCCAAACTGGGGATATGTCTGCCAGCCTCTACTGTGGCTAGTACACTGACTATCAATCCCACTTCAAATAATCCAAAGTATCCCTTTAATAGATTTGCAGCATATACCGACACCCTGGCTTTCCCTCACCAAAATCCCAGAAACCTCCTAACCAGGTCACTATGAGAGTTTCCTCTAATCCTTTATTTTGCATGTTCCCTTCTCCCTTCCCCAACCCTTAGCCTTTTTTGAGATTTCCACTCACTAACCCAGACAGCCTTAGCCTTGACTCGGGGCCACCCCATGCTCTCACTGTCCAACTATTTAACTAACCGCAGTGAAACAGCTTTAATTTCAGCTTACTGCTCAGTTTGGCTGAATGCAGCATCGCTTGGGGGTCTTTCTGGAAAGCCGTGGTATGGGGCCCAACAGGCTAGGCAGGCAGACAAGGGAGAACAACAGCCCTGTGCAGTTAGATCTCAGAGAGACCCCGGAGACACATACGTCAGTCAGAGCAGCCTCCCTCAGGAGTCGTTCAGTTAGTTATGGCTCTTTTAAATGCTTCTCTGCACCTCTGCTCGACGCATGGAGGTGAGAGTTATTGGATAGCCAATAGTCAACGGCTGGATAAAAAACTATTAAAGATACATCTTTCAAGTGTGTTGAGTGTATTGCCTGCTGTATTTGTTTTCACCTGACAAACTTTAGTTTCCCTCTGTAGCTCAAAATAGCTTAGGTAACAGATCCGAAAGGAAAAAACATGAAGAGATTGGTCTGTTTCCACAGCTATGGCCATCATTCTCATCATTTATGATGATATTTTACTCACCAAATGTTATTGCACGGACATAGGGATGTGGTAACGTCCCTGACCTGACATTGCTCAGGTAAGACAAGGCTGGCTTCTGATAACTAGGCAGGTTTTAAAGGTCCAGTGTGTAAGACTTATGGGGATTAATTGGCATTATAATGTCAGAAATTGAATAATATATTTAT
Organism: Lutjanus campechanus; assembly: GCA_027495735.1. Classification (NCBI taxonomy): domain Eukaryota; kingdom Metazoa; phylum Chordata; class Actinopteri; order Lutjaniformes; family Lutjanidae; genus Lutjanus; species Lutjanus campechanus. The sequence goes on from JAJHUR010091484.1 coordinate 20,530, forward strand.
AAGTATTATTTGATTTGTGTATAACCACCTGAAGAAAAAGAGCTGTTGTGTTTTTGTTACCTTAGAATGAGCCATTTATATCGACAGAGGTTGTGGGTCCTCTTGCACCATCCACCATGTTGCACAGCCATGTTTCTACAGTATTAGTTTATTTTCATAGTCCAATATCACAAATCACAAGTGGCCTCAGGCAACTTTATAATCTGTACAGTATACGACACCCTGTAGAACTTTAGACCCTTGATTCGGGTGAGGAAAACTCACCAAACATACCCTTTCAGCAGGGAAAAATGTAGAGGAAATCTCAGGGAGCAGAGGGATCCCCTTCCCACACATACAGTAGATGTTGCATGTACAGAACAGAACACAAAAATAGTTTGATGACAAAAATTCTGCTACACTGAATTATAAAATATATATATGCTAGGAAGGGGAGGGTAAGTCAATGTGTTTGCAATCTGCAAGCGTGCTGCTAAATCCTACACACTTTTATGTGAATTGCCAGTTTTATCAAATAATAAAAAAAACAGATATGAATACACAGAAAATATCTGTCATAATCTCAAGCAGAATTGTAAAACTGTATAGTTGTCATTAAAAGTGACAATCTTTGTTGTTTTCACTTTAAAATTTAAGAGTAACTCAAATAAATTTTGGGAAATGTGCTCTCTCGCAGAGTTAAATGAGATGATTGATACCAATCTCAGGTCTGTACAGTAAACATGCAGCTGGAGCCAGCAGCTGCTTACCTTAGCATAAAGACTGGAAAGATCTAGGCTTGCCTCCAAAGGCAATAAAGTCAGCCTATACCTTGGTTCAATCTTGGTACAATCAAGAAATAGTTAAAACCCTTTGGGGCAGTGAGGTGTCATTTTTTACACTTTACACTATGCTTTTTGTACATAAATGTGTTTGTTCCCTTTGGACAGAGCCAGGCTAGCTCTTCCAACCTGTTTCCTGTTTTTATGCTAAGCTAAGCAAGCTAAGCTACATGGCTACATATTTATGCAAGTCATATAAGTCTTCTCATCCAACTCAACAAGGGCAAATAAGTGAATTTCCCAAAATATTTAACTTAATACCAGACTACAAAGCAGTGTTTCATTGCCTCCACTGAAGCTTTCAGATCAGTTGACCCTCTGATGATGGGTGTGATCGGGTGAGGTCAAGTTGCACTTTCTAAGAATGAAGTCACAGTATGATGACACACCCTGATGTACACTTCATTGCAGTAAGATGAGAAGCCAAACCACCAGAGGTCAGCAAAAACAAGATATGCAAAACATGTTTTGGATAATAAGGATTTGTTTTTTGAAGTGTCTGATTGGTTATCTGGTTGCTCTGCAGAAGTGTGGAATATCGAAATATGTCCTGGGTAAAAATGGATTGGCAGCCAAAACTAAAACACAAGTAAAAAGAAAAATGTAAAAAAAAAATTCTTATCTTATTTCAAGTTGTGAACAAAGTATAAGGTAAAACAAAAAGTGAAGAGTCTATGTTCCAGGAAAGGTGGATGTGTGTGTGTGTATTTTTGCTGACACAGTGGACTGTGGATTTGTCTGGATGAAGGGGAATACATTTATGGTTTTTGAGGAGTGAGGGCCCACACCAGCCACCCTAGGGTCTTGTTATCCTCTCCTATGCCTGTGCTCTTGGGGCGACTTTAATGAATACTCCTGCTCCAGCCCTCTTCTGGCTCCAGTCAGGCTATCTACAGGGCTGCTCCCCCCTCCTCCTCGCTGACTGCGCCTGCCTGTACGGCAGAGCAGGTCCTTCTACAGCAAGAAGGAAGGCTAAGATGGAGACAGCAAGGAGGCTAGGTGATCGAACTGAATAATTGATGTGTGGAGTTCACTCAGAAGTTTGTCTGAACACACTGACCACCATATATACACTTGCTCCTGTGCAGATTTGAAGGAGAAAGTGCAAAGAGGGTGTTTGGGTTAAAACTTTATTTTTCTATTTCCTACCTCATAAAAATTGAAAAACAGAGATTTGCTCATCACAAATTGTCAGTGATTACTAAGTGTCAAATTGACTCTGTCATCAGATGAGACTATAAATGAATGTAAACAGCATGGTAAGGAGTGAAATCATTCCTGTTGACTGGACTGATAAGAGAAATCGTGTCTTAAATGTGAACTACTGATAGGGCCAAGCAACAAGTGCTGAGGCACCTCCCATTACCTCATGGATAATGGGAGTTGACAGAGTAAAACTGCCAAGAAACATGAGGCAGTAACATGAAGTGAAGAAATGTTTCAACACGATATCTCCCCTTTATGAAGAAAGAGTCTCAATAAACGTTCTGTACACTTTAGCTGAACAGAGTCGAGGAAACGTTGCATTTATGAAGTCAAGTGAGAGGTGAAGCAGCAGCTGCTGGTAAATGGGATGTTCTGGAATCTGTCTTTGGTCAGTTTTTCAATAGTTTGTGGGCTAAAAAGGATAATGGACACATTGATAATGGATCTCTATTTCATGCGCTCTCATCCTGACTCGTCGCATACTAATGAAATGTCACGGCCCCTCGTCATCTGATACTGAGGCAGAAGGAACCCTTAAGCTGCAGTATCTGACACAATCAGAAAGCCGTTTTAACACGATTAATGCTGTGAAAAGGTTGTAGTTTGGTTAGTTTTAGGCACTAAAACTACTTGGTTAGGTTTAGGACAAGATGATGTTTGGGGATACCATAACTAAACTCAACTGAAAATGCTGCATATAACATTATGTGCCCTACAAGTTTTAAAAACGCTTTGGTTTCACATGGGACAAGAACCCCAGTTGCCTGGGTGAAAGTCCTGTGTTTATTTTAGTCATCCATCCACCTCAGCTCCTCCATGTGTGGACTTTCTTCCTCTTTATACTTCAGGCTAGGGTGTCCACATCCACGGATGGGTTTAAATTGAAGTCACTTGAAAAGTCCAATGTGTCGGGTACAGTCTGCATCTGTATGACTCATCAAGGGGCAGTGACATTTCATCGGTAGCTGACGGGTTGGGAGTGAGACCAGGCTGGTCCCAGAGCAAGTGGTGATCTCTTTTATTACTGACTTACTAGAGTCGTGTCTAGAAGGGAAATATAGACTCGCAAAAGTGATCTTTTTTTCCCCCCAAACAATGATCTTCCCTAACTCTATCAAGGTGTTTTCTGTACAAAGTGCACAATAGATTCTCTTCTGAGCACGACCAATCCCGTATTTCACATCAAACATGCCTTCATTTCACTTACAAATCTCCAGTATACTCTCATATTTACATTACTCTTTCATATGTGTTACACATCTGTGTTGCTACTTTCATACATTTTTCATCATTTTTTCTCACCTGGAAATACAGAAACCCAAGCACATCAGTGTAAAGGCTCAATTATGCTAAATGTTAGATAGGGATAGAATAGGGATGGAGCCCTCTGTCCATACTCTATGTTCATTTAGTTCATATGTCTTCAAATTTTCTAAAGGTTTAGGGATAAGGACGATGAGCAGTACCTCCCGTAGTCATGTGGGCATTGCAGCAATGTAGCCAATAGTTAAAGTGAGACACGTACTCAAATCTACATGTCGCAGTGTATTTTATAGCCACTCATAGACCACTGCTGTCTTCTACCCTGCCTACCTCTGCTTTTGCCTCTTTCTCAAAAGCTACATTATAACAACCTCCTCCAGCGTCACCATGTTTGATGTTGTCAGAAATGACAATTCTTTGACTCTTCTTCTTCTTCTTCATCTTCTTCTTCTTCTTCCTCAGGGTAACTATTGATTCTGAGCGTCGCCCTCCAGTGGATGCATTGCTTAACATCCATGCCAACATTAAGGATGCATGGAAGTACGTGGCCAGTGGTTACATCATTTTAAACAGAGGTATAAAGTTTTGTACGTAAAGGGGGCATAAATAAACCTTAACATGGCTGCATACTTTAGGCTAGGTCTGATGCCGTTTCCCTCCTGGGTCTTACCCAGAGGACCTCTAAGCTGGCCAAAATGTTTTAGCTTTAGTCATTGTAACCACAAATTAACCTACTAAAGCATTTCAGTTGCTTTAGCAAGTGAATATATACCTTCTGATAAATGAACAAAATAATAAATCAAAACAATAAAAATAATACCCAGTGTCCATTGTGGGTCCAACACAAGAAACATTTCTCTAGATAAGACAGCTCTGTGTAATACTGATCGATATTATGCAGTCTAAAAGTGTATAAAATGCACCTAATCTGAGTTATAATACTGCATGGTTCCTGTTTTATGGTCTGTTACAGTCTTAAATGCACAAGCGAGTCTTTTCTTGTATTTTTAGGGCAAGGGTAACAGCACGGTGTGTCTACATTTACAGTATGTGTGCGTGTGTGTCTTTGAATGTGGAGGACGGCTCAGAAAACTAACACTTCTGGAATGCCCCCTGCAGAGTGAGGACTTCAGGGTTGGATGTGTGTTTATGGGAGCGTTTTGGCAGGAAGAGGCAGGGACCCGGTCCAGAATAACGGAACAACAGTGGAATGTGGTACAGCAGGGAATATCCTGAGTCAAACACAAGGCAGTCCTGGGGTTTGAGGAGGAGGAGGAGCACTTTGTGGCAAGACTTTTGTAAACTACATTTTTATATTAAGATCGATGACACCCAGCTCACCATTCTCTTGTGCGTCTGACAACGCAACATGGATGCCTGCAATCGTTTTTCATTTGACTCTTTTCATTTCACACCACAACTAAATTAGAAGACCATGTCCCATGGAATATCTCTCAAACCTGTGACTCATTCACTGAAAATCTCTATCCAAATGTGAGAGCCTCAACTGTGGCGGTGTTGAAGTCACAGTGAATATGAAGTGTTAGTATTTCTCTTCAGGCTGTGCATTAGGCCGGATGCCACGCACCTTCGCCCACATGCCTCCCACGACCCAGCGCCCGTATATAGAGGGCAGAATCTGAGCCCAAGCTGCAAGCAGGCAGATAAAGACAATCTCATTGATGTAGGAGCAGCTCACTGTTAAAAAGAGACATCTCTGACACAACCCTGCTTGCGTTACCCTTGCTACAGAATCAGATTAACCACAGCAAGAATATTGTGCTGGGGCTCGAAGGCGTAGAGTCAGCTTTTACATACATATCAAGCAGTTATGGTGTATCTGTATATGTGAATATGTGTGTGCGTACATGTCCATAAACCTGGTGGTGGCTGTAGGGAAAAGACCTTTAACTGAAACATTGACAAGCAGCTCAATCCATCAATTCCTTCAGGAACCATGTCTATGCTTGTAATGACATAAATATGCATTGTGGAGCCTGTGAATGACATGTTCCACCCACAACGCAGTCGACAAACTACACATCATCTTTCTTTTCTTGTGTGAAAACATAAGAATTTACAAAGAAAGTCTCTGTTGGGAATTCAAGGGACATTTTATCCCACCTGGTTACCCAGCTAACACGTAACGTTCCCATAACGTTCCCATAACATTCCTTCTATTTGGTAACCCTCCCACATTTTTCCAAGAATGTTGTGAAAATGTTTTTGTGCAACGTGACATCCCCAAAGCATTGTAATTAACACATGAAGTACCGTTTTTTGGCAAAGGAGGACATTTTCTGAATGTAACCCCAATTCTCATTTTAATATTTAAGTAACCTTTTACTTATCATTCAACTAACCTTCCCCCGAAAATTCTTCACCCATAGCATCTACAGAAACTTAAATTATACACCTCTCTACTAGAGGGTTCCCCTTAAGACAAACACAAGCTTGTCACACAGTGAATACAAATACGGTTGTACAAATATGGATTGTTTCTTTTATTTAATACAAAAATCGAATGTTAGGGCACCACTCTACAACCTCCCCTCACAATACTTTCACTTTGACCATAGACGCACCCCAAAATAGACTTCACTCCCAAGCTAACCCCAATGCAAACACAGAGTCTAGCGAGGTGCCCATTTGCATAAGTAACCCTGGGTTGAGAAACTAACAGTTTCTCCAGCCAACACAAAAGGGAATAAACCAAAACCAAAAGGTAAGAACGGCAGCTAACGCAAACACTGTAGAAGCGAAACAAATACAAACAACAAAACCATGAGCAGGCTAACAGTTAATGCGAGGAAGCTAATGGCTAATCTCAAGGCAAGGCAAAGCAAGACCAAGACAAGACAACAATGGCAATCTTGCACAGTGTATCATCCCATGACCAGCAGCAGCAACAGCTTGGTCCAATGGCAGTTTCCCACACTTAAGCATTGCAGATGGGAGGAAAACGCTCGTGCACCCACACAAAACCAGCAAGGCACCCAAACGTCAGCCTGAGACCTGCACCGGAGGGGAACGCTCTCAGCAATGGAAGAGGAAGTGTAAAGCCTCTAAAGGATATTTATCACCCCAAAGGAGATGAGGAAACGAGGAGACAAGTGGTGAGCCAAAAAGAACACAAGTGAGCGAGCCCCTCCTAACCAGTAGGTTACGTAAGGCCTACCCTTATGTACCCTTCCATGAATGTTGTAATAATTTAACGATAAAATTGGTTTTACATCAGAAAAACTTTATGATTTAACATCTTGGGAAATTTAAGGAGAAATATTTAAGTGACCTTCCTGCAGCATTGCAACCTGTCACTTATTCTGGAAACATAACAGTAACCTTGGTTTTACATCAGAAAAACTTGGTATTTTCACATCCAGAGGATGTTATGCAGGAACATTCGATCAGTGTTCTAAGAACATTTTGGGAACCAAATTTTGCGTGCTGGGGTTAGCTCATGTTTTTTTCCAAGTAGTGTCTGTATAATTCACACAATGAACCTCTCAACTCCACAGTGCCACCCACATTACACCAAAGGACATTTGACAAACACCACCAGCAATCCTGTGGTCAATCTCTTACTCTAAATCTGCCTTCAGAAGTATTCCACCTGCTTTGTCTGTGTTTTTAATCATTATGAACTGGATTTGTGCAGAGTGTGATGCTGTACTACAGTATGAGCTCAGGCTGCTCAGTCTTCCT
>JAJHUR010091485.1:0-13393 GCA_027495735.1 Lutjanus campechanus
ATTCAGATGTTGTAAGACATTTCAGTTACAAATGTTGCTCACTTCACGTACGCATCTCAATAAAATGGTGCATGTTAGCTGCACCATCAATTTTTTACAGGCTACAACCCCCAAGAAGGGATCATTTCAAATCAGTGATCCAGATGCCTGGCATTTATCCAAAATTGATAAATTTCAGTTATATTAGATAACAACCACTGTAAATTAATGTGATGCTGTGAAACAGTCAGTAAACGTGGCAAAGTCACATCCTGAAGTGGGAAATCAAACACACAAGAACAAAATACTCACTTTAATTTCTGTTTTCAGACATAATGCTGAGCAAACATGGCTATGAAGTAAAATCTAACCATGATGATCGATCTCAAGCACAACTTTAATTGGAGAAACAACAGAACTCATTTGCATAGGGTTCTCTGTTTGCCGTCATGGCCACTTCACTAACACACTCCCAACAGATGGCCTCGTTTCACTGGCATCTGATAAGGTCTTCGGGGAGAGACCCAAATTTAATTCTCCATTGGTTAAACCACTGAACCAGGTCGACCAAGTGCCCAAAAAACATTAAACATTTAGTCAAGCTTCCATGAGCCGGTCCAATTAAATTTGGAATACAAATTGAGATGAAAATAAATCATGCAGACTCATATGGATTAAACGAGTTCAGTGTGTTAGTTGTAACAAGCACAAAACTGTCCAGTTCCATGATACTGCTTATTATCGCCTCTGTATTTGATGGCTGTGTGTTTTATCACGATATCCCATGTCTTTCTGAGGGATTCAAGGTCTTCTCAGATCATATCCGATATATATATTTGATCTCACTCCACATGAGAGAGTCATTCTGATTAAATACCCAGCCACCTCAACTGAGGTCAAAGCAGCAGCATTTCTACTTCTGAAGTCCTTCTGGATGTCTATAGTCCCTCTTACACATACAATTGAACCCTGACCTTATCTAGACATGACCCAGAGGAGGTGTAACTGACAATGCAAAAGTCAAAATCAGTTGGACCAAACATTTAACAGACTTTACCCTGACAGCTTTATAAATTTACAAAGACTTGTAATGTCCGATTGAGCCTTTGTGTGACAAGGGTAGGTCATTGTCCATTTGACTGGCATGAAACCAGAACCAATGTAATCAAAACACTGCAATGTCAGTAGCAGTAGTAGTAGTATGTCAGTAATGACAAGGTCCAGGCTGTACTGAGCGTTTATGCTGAAGATGGAATCCAGCAGGAACTGAAAATGGCTGTCGTTTTATATAGTGTAATCGTTGTATAATCACACACAAAAAGGAAAAACAGTCATCACTTTTCTTACATTAACAGATTAACTTGCCTAACCTTAGCAGGTCTTCAGATTGCGGTGGAAATGCAGACAACAACGGGCTGAAGGAACTTTTTAGTTCCTTGAAAAGTAGTACCTGGTGCTAAAAGTTATAGGTGTTTTCAGGGGAAACACGACTATTGAAGAGACTTTGTCCATGAACATTGCAAACACAATCTGAGGCAAGATACAACATTGGTGGATCCCAATGCCCACTGTCAAACTCACTTTACTTATCCAAGAGCCTGACAGGATGACCAGTACCAACAGTCCTGCACCTCATACTCCTGAAGCATATCCCACAAGCAACCCAGTAATTTTTGCGCTGGAGGCTCCTGCATTGGCTCCATTCTAACAAAAGACAGGATTGTATTTTTTCACCAACGATCTGAACTGTGCTTTAGAATCACAGAAAGTTTATCTCATTCACTGTGATACAAGAGCCCCTTCTGATTAACTGAAAGAAAACATAGATTTAAATTCTCCCATTGAGTAAAGTCATCTGAACTCACTGCCGTATGAATATGATTATAGGAGATTAATACCTCAGGTGTGATAGACCTCTGTGCCTCACCTTGTTTGTCCAGGCTGAATTTAGGTATTGGAGATCACTGTGGGGAAAACATGTCACCTCGCAGTTCTAATGCCGGCTGTCCATCCACGAGTCTATCGACAGAACATTAAGCTGGGTCATCTAAAGCCAGTGCTGCCGGCGACCACAGCTTTCAGTGTGTGAGGAGCAGCTAGCGACAAGCCTTGGCGTCGAGATCAATGGCGGAAGCCCACCTGGAGATGGATGATGGGAGTACATTACCACTAATAAGTGTCAGCCACGCTGCAGACGGAGACAGAGCCTTACCTGCTGGCTGCTATCGACTCGAGAGGGGAGCAGAGGGGAGCAGAGCTGTCCATCCAGATTCCCTCCTCCCTGCTTAGGGGCCTGCCAGAGTCCAAGAGAAATGAAAAACCTCTGGGGCTCAGGCTGGGTTTCTACCCTCAACTGAGAATGACAAAAGCAAAGAGGGGGCAGCGTTGATGCAAGTTAAAACCCTCATGCATAGAAATTTTGCCCTTGATGGGAGGATGCCTGAGTTACTAAGAGCTCCACTGCAATGATAGGTAGGAAATGATTAGTAGCTTCGAGCCTGATGATTTGAGTTTGTATATTCATTTGGAAGTGCAATTTCATTCAAAAAATCATACAATATGGAAACACCAAATATCGTTAAAGGGACAGTTCACCTCATAATCAAAAATACATATTTTTCCTCTTACCTGTAGAGTTATTTATTCGTCTTGGTGTGAGTTGCAGAGTTTTGGTGGTATCGGTTGTAGAGATGTCTGCCGTCTCTCAAATATAACTAGATCTGCGACTCTGCATGTGGTGCTTGAAGCGCCAAAATAACGGCATTTGAAAAACTCAAAATGCAAAAACACACGGCATGGTTTGGCTCAGCACAGCCAAAAATGACAATGGAAAAATACTGGAGAGAAGGCAGACATCTCTACGGCCAACATCTCCAAAACTCTGGAACTCACAATAAAACAATCTCGATCGATAAATATCTTTAGAGGTAAGAGGAAAAATGTTGCTTTAAACAATGACAATGACAACTCGGAAAAATGAGTCCACAAGGCATCAATTAGTAAAAACTTTGCTTCCTGTTCTTACAGCTGACCAGTGGACACGCTTCAAAAGCCATGGGAAGCATCAGCTCTCACAAATCACATCATGTTGTGTAACCACTAATCACCATGTAGTCATAATGAGTCTCTGTAATTGAACATGTGCACATGAATCAAAAATAACAACTACACGATTACAATCTGACTCCGTTCAACAGCCAATTAGTTACACTGAACCTGTCATCCAAATGTGTTCCCCACACCATTAATATATTAGGTAATGCAGACGCCATGAGCATCATGATGAAGCCATCTTTGAAAATGAAACCGAGCCTGACATTTTCTCTCCAAAAAATGAACAGGAAAAAAGAGTCTTGTGTTTTAGATATTGACATTTAAGAGGAAACTCAAAGATAGTACCACTGCCACTCTTACAATCTTTCAATTAAGGCTGAGTCTATATTATAGCTGTCTGTTTTCACTCACAAAGGGATTCTGATAATGGCCATTCTGGCATTTATGAGGAAACTGCTCCTAGGGCAGAAGTTACATTTACACACCATCTTGGAGCCTAATTGGGCAAGAAGTGAAGCCCCATTAAAAGATACGCCACAATATAGTATATGCCAAGAGCTGAAACGAGGTACTTCCATGGAGCCTGTCCCATTTAAGTTAGATGTAGATAAAAGCAGTGATAGTGCTGTGACAGAATCCTGTGCATTTCAGCGTCATAGAGTGACGGAGCGGCTTTTTAAACAGGGAATGAGTCAGAATTGTTTCCATCACATAAAAGACAAACTGCCAAAATTCAACTGTTTACACTTTCTGAATAACAGCAGTATTACAATATGATAAACACTGCAATTATCCTCAACTGAAAATATTAAAATGACTGCAGTCATAATCACACATTGTTGCACATCACAACAGTAGAATAGCCAACTTCAAGCTCTTCACTTCAGTGGCTGTCAACAGTTTCTCCAGCTGTTTTGATATCTCATAATGAGGCTCTGCTGGATGGCAACATGTCACTTATTCATCTCAAGGTGGACTGCATCTAATTTCTTTTCCTATTTACTCTTCATTCCGTACAGGTGCTTGTTCACTTGTGGTTCTTAAACAATAATCCATCCCCAGGCTGCATATCAGCAGTAACACGAGCTACGCTACTGTAAACCTAAACAGTGTTGGCAACGTATGATTCATTTTGTGATTGGAAGATCAATAACCAATTTGGAGATGACCTGGTGGAGAGGATCCAGATTGCTGGGCTGTGCTTCGATGTGCAGCGTAAATCTCGGGTGGTGGATGTGCGTCCAGGCCTGCCACGGCTCCTGCTCTGGGGAATGATTTATGCCTCGGTCTTGCAACATGTCCTGTAGCGGTTGGGCTCTCACTGAACAGCCGGAGCTAATTTGAGTGGCCTCAGTGAATAGTGGGGCTGGTAAGCCAAAGGGTCAGGGTGTTTCAGTTAGAGAAAGTGCAGAAAGTAATGAATGGTGTGGAGAGGAAAAATCTCAACACTCATTAATCATTAGCTTTTAGGGCTGCCCCCTAATAATCGACCAAAATGTCAAGGTGAGTCTTAGTCGACCAAGTTTTAATTTATCCATTAGTCATAGAAAAAAAACCCTCATTCTTTAAAACTGTTGACAGGACTGCAAATAATGTCAATTATGACTCTTTTTACAATGAATTTTTGATCCATGGAGTGTTTATATTTGTGAAGCTTTCCTTTAGCTGAAAAAAGGTCTATGGTTAACCCAAGCTCAAGATTTTTTCACGGATCACCCACAGAATTTTGACGCTTTTACGTGTCTCAAAAAAGACTCTCGCTAACAAGTGGCTAAATATGAGGACAGAGGTTGTCAGGGACATTAAATGTCATCAGTGATGTGTAGTCATGTGACCTGTTTAGCTCATTTGTGAAGATTATCTTGCTGAACAAAGCGTGTAAGTATCATAAACTTTTAGCTGCCACAGAGCTTATTTCCTTCATCAATCCAAAATATAATGGAAAAATCCTATTGGACTTTTGTCAAAGGAACCAGAATGATATTAACTTCCGGGTTGACCACAAAAGTATGTCATCCCTGCGGAAGAAATCAAGTCCCATGATCCCACGCTACTGCAGATGTCTAAAACTCATTTTTTGTTATTGTTTTCATGTGAGAGAGATGCCTCATGACAGAACTTACATATTGTGCATTTAAATTAATATATCATAAACTTGCAACGACCAGACTATACTCATGGCTTGAGCTAATGACTAGTAGTCGACTAGGAAAATCTTTCGTCTGGGGCAGCCTTATTAGCTTTTTCATCATAATCATTATCATAAGCACTGTTCAGTTCACAGCAGCATAAATGCCTCAATTTCAATGAAGCACACACATGCACTTACTAGATCTGAGTGGAAATAAACAAAGAGAAAAAGGAGGGAGTGAGTGAGAGTTCATGACACTGGATGTGAGTTGAGAAGGTAAATGGTTGTGCCAGGCCATCATCTTAAGACCAGAGTCAATCATCCACAAAAGCACTGCAAAGAGACAATCACTTAAATGTTCTCCTCACATTGGAGTAACAACCGCTCGTCCGCCTGCGTGGCCTCCTAGTTCAGCATGAGAGCAGCTCTGGTTGCATAAGTGCCAAAATGAATGGATCCAAGGCGACAGGAGGGAGAAAAGTTAGATGGAGGGAACTCATTAGGAGCGCTGCTCTCTCCTCGTAAACCCCATCTCAGCAACGCGGAGAAATTTGTGAAGTGGCCATGAGTTCTGAAGGATATCCTCTAACGCTTGACAAGTGAAAACAACCACCAGGCAGCTAATAGCTATACTGTCATGAAGGCAAATAAAAAGGCATGAGTTTGCATGCATGTAGGCTTTGTGGCTCTGGTCACGTGAGACGCACACTTTGCAAAACGCAATTCCCCGAGTTCCCCAACAGATCGGTTCTACTGCCGGGCCAGATGTGAGATGGAGGGATTGTTGATGTTAGGAAAAAAGGGGTTGACTGAGGATAAAAGGAGTAAAAAAAGGTGTGCTTCATTACGTGCTCAGCTCCCAGATGGCCACATCTGTCCCAGTAGCATTGTCCCTGTGGAGCAGAGCAGTCTGGGGTGGGAGAGGAGATGATCAGAGGCCTGCGATGAGCGGCGGCAGCAGCAGCAGCATCCTCCAGCCCACAGCTGCCAGTGGCTCCATCACTCTAAGGACTCAAGTAACTAAACCACACGCCATGGAGCAGTGCCCGCTTCCTGACTCCGCCAATTACAGTGATCCATTAAGAAGAACGAACACAGCTTCAGCAGATGGGAGAACAGAGGTGTGTTCATCCGGTTGTTTGGTGAAAAAAAGAGACAAATAATACCAATTTTTGCCTCTGGTTTATAGGGAGAAAAAGGGACTTTTTAAAGTTTCCAGACTGGATCATTCTTATTTTTTTGGTGACATTTACATGGTTCCTTTATGGGGATCAAGTAAAACTCTTCTGACATAATTTGATACTTGCTGGACTAACATGTATCAGTATTTGTAAAGGTTCAGTGTGTAAGATTTACAGGGATTTACTGGAAAAATATGGCAGAAATGGAATATTCCATTTTCAATAGTGTATAGTCACTTGAAAAAAAGAATTGTTGTGTTTTTGTTACCCTAAAATGAGCTGTTTATATCTAAAAGTTCTCCTACACATTTGGAAGGGGACAGTGAGATATGGTCTCCAAGCTCACTGCAAGATGCCAATAAATCCTTCACAGTGGTCCTTTCATGTCTATACCTCTTTTTTTTTTTTTTTTTTTTTAAAGAAAAAGTTCTTAATGGGCCATATGGGTATGGGAAGCAACTGATGATTTAAAAAAAGGATCCACGTAGAATTCAGTGAAATAAAGGCCAGCATGATCACAACAGCAAACTCATGTTCATGTAAATCATGCTCATTTAATTTAGTTTCACTTCATATTTTTCCCCTGGTTATCCACATCCCCCCTGCAGTGGCTCTATGCCATGTATTCCAAGAAAAGTTTAGTTCTGCTGTTCATATTGCAACTAAACATACAGGAGAGTTAAAAGACATTATGCAATACAGAGACTTGAAAACATACTTTTCAATACATCCACTGTTTCACTCTCAGAGATAAACAGACAACAACCCAAACTCGCAGAAATGAATGAACGAGTTCTGTGACTGTCCTGCTGCTACTGATGAAGCAAACACAGTTAAAATACAAACAACACCGTGGGGAACTCGCGCACTATGATCAGCAAACGCATTACACTGCAGTTCACAGGGGAGTTCCTTCTGAAATAAACTTAATCCAAGCACTAAGAGATGTTATGAGAAATATGATAAGAGGCATTAAGAACTTAATGGACCACACAGCTGTGAAGTAATACTGTATGGCCACCGTTCATGGGTTTGGCTCACACGCTTTCTGTACATTCTTGAGCTCATTTGTGTTTATTTACTTCCAGGGGGCTGTGAAGGTAAATGAAGGCGGAGCGGAGAGAAGCCGAGCCAGAGCTGCAAAGTAATGGTTCCATCTTTAATGAGCGGCTGGGGACCGCAATATCTGGTGACAGAGAGGGTCCCTCCGCCGAGTCTCTGTCACAGTGGAGAGGCTCATCCTAAATCTCACTCTTATTGCTACGAGCAGCGCGACAATATCTCACTCTGGAGACAGAACTTCTGGTTTTTATGGGTGCTTGGGTAATTGAACAGCAGGAGGAAAAAAGGTCTAATGCACTTATCCGTAAAGGAAGTGTATCCAAACTAAATGACTGGTGAATTGATATTGGTATTCTCTCTTTACCCCCTCTCTGTTGCTTAGTAGTTTGTCAATGAGATATGTTTGTGAACCGGCGGTGTTTGGCACTGGAGCGATGGTATCATCAGAGCTACATGTGTCCTGGTGCAAATAAGCCTGTCAGTTTAGCCCCTAGTTCATATGTAACAGAGGACAGGACTGAGGAATGGTGGTGGTGCCGCTTTATGGTCCCTCAAACCACACTTGTCAGGGAAACTGGCCCACAAGACAGCTCCGATGGCCACAACAAATAGGCATTGTCTCCATAGTTTACAATTACCCAACAAAGAGACAGACTATATAGCATTTGCAGCCTCTAAACTGACTCAGAGACAAATCAGCTGACATAGACTCACTGTTGCTTTTGCCAGTCTGAAGACAAACATTACAACATAAAGTAAAACAACTGCAAAGTCAGACTTTCACTTGCACAATTAAACAAAATACTGACAGGTGTGTAAAGCAACAAAATGATTCAAAATGCAACAGAGATCACAATTATGACCATCAAGGTGCTTGAGCCACAAATATGATACTAATGGACAGCTTGAAAATGTGTACACATTAGTAACAGACTGATAAATGAGCTGATTATCTGGCATTTTGAGATAATTGGCAGCGGCCGATTCCTGCACTCGCTAGGCCAATAACCAGCACTGATAAATACTAGTGCTCTCGCGACTGAATTTCAGGAAGGTGGTGAAAAAGTTAGTTTAAAGTCCTGTATAACTCTACAACCCACTCTCCCTTAAAGGTCCAGTGTGTAAGATTTAATGGCATTTATCGGCAGAATATGGCAGAAATAGAACAGGATTTGACATAAAGCATGGCCACAAAATGTTACTCTGTGGAGACCAAGTTTTATCCCCATACTGCAAACATGTCCTGTCCTGTCCTGTCCGGCAACTATAAGAGTACTGAGCCATCTCAAAATGTTAATGTGATCTGGGGTGCCCCTGTAGCTCAGTTGGTAGTGTGTGCGCCCCATATACTGAGGCTGTTAGTCCTCTGTAGCGGTTGCTGGTTTGATTCCTGCCTGTGCGTCTTCCCCCCTTTCCTGTCATATTTTCAGCTGTCACTATCACAATAAAGGCAAAACTCCAAAAAAATAATCTTAAAAAGACAAAAAATGTTAATGTGATCCATACAGAAGAACCAGAAACACTATGAAAAAATGAAACGTCAACAAAAGTTTAGAAATGAATGGAGGCAGGAGTTTAGCAGCTAGAATATGACACATCTGTGTCTGCCAGTTGCTTCAACTGGCCAATATGTCTAGCTTGTTTTATATCTGAAACAATTCCCTCAAGAAACATCTCACACAAGCATCACAGGCTCTGATATCTTACGTTAAGTTACCTTGTCTGTATTGTTTTCTCATGGTTTACATTTGGGCCACCAAAAATATACTTTTGGGCCACCAAATTTAGGGCCTTCTTGGCCCATTAGCATCTATTCGTATGTTTTCATTAGTGTATAATAATCTGAAAATTAGAATTGTTGTTTTCATTACCTTAGAATGAGCCATTTTTATATATACACAGTCCGCCATGTTTCACTGCCATGTTTCTATAGAAGCCAAAAATAGACAAACCAAACACCAACTCTAAATAATAACAGGAGCGAGTGAAATGAGGTGTTTGCACTCTGCAAACTCACCACTAGATGCCACTAAATCCTACACACTGGTCCTTTAAATTAAACAGTCACATTCTGAAATCTACAGCATTCTATTATATTTCATTAATAAATAAAAATTCCACCTAAAACAACATGTTAATGGCCAAGATAACATCTATAATAGAGGGTAATGTGCATGAAGTATACATGACTTTTCTTTGTTTTGATAATGGCATTGTACTGTCTATCAGCTGTCAGCCACCTTGTTCTCTAAATATCGGCATCAGTCTTTGATAAATTCCTATCGGTTGATCATTAGCACACATTGCATAACAATTTATTTTCACAGGGATACAGAAAAAATCTAAATGTTATCCCACACAGGTACAAAAAACAAAGCAGGTACCTATACCTCTGAATGCAAATATTTTCACACGACCCCTGGCACCAAATCCCTAAGTCTTTTTTTCTCTTTTTTTTTTCCGTCTTTTAATATATCCTCTTAATCCCAAATTAAGTACTTGATCATAAGATGTTAAGCAGAGTGCAGAGATAAAAGAATCTATCTAAGCACTCTCAATTAGAGGTCGTAAATCCCCCTGAGTTATGATACTTGCAATCACTTTAGCATGTCTCATTTATGTTTTGATTAAAAAGGATGTCTCTGTAAGGGCTGGAGGGCTTTCACAGATGAAATCCAATTAACATTCAGTAAAAAGGCCCAGCAGGGATTCACTTTCTAACCAGGAAATCCTCAACCCCCTGTGCAGCCTCGCTGGTGAATCAACTGCGCTTTCAAAACACTGTAATTATGGTTTCGTCACACAATAACAGACAAATACTAACAGTCTTCGTTTATCTGTGAATAGCAGTCCAAGAAGCACAAACAGGAGGTTTTAACGCAACTCATGTCTTTTACACTCCACATACAACTTCCAGGAAAGGGGGCCGTTTCATTGTGTGCTCTGCTGCCACCCTAACAGTGACAGCTCCATAACAAGCCCCGTGCACGACAGGAGCCTGGAGGTCCACTCTGCCAAAGCTACTCTGAAAAGCACTAAACGCACATGCAGACAGCTCCCTCCTCTCTGTGGACACACAGAGTCAACCTGCGACACGTGACAGGCCCTCGCCCCGAGCTGCTCCGTTCTGCTATTCCCCACAGTGCCCCGTCACAAAGACCTCACATACATGCAGCAAACAACACATCAAGGGCTCTGAGATGTGAGAAAAGTTCCGGTTCAGGTTCCCAGTCTGCACGTATTGACTACAAAATTATAGGACTGCAGTTAATGATTACTTGCATAATTAATTAATCATCCCCTTTGTTAAGATTAATCAATTAGTCCTGTGTCAAGTTAATGTCAGAGTAATGATAGAAAAATCCAGAACCAGAGTACACGTCTTGTTTGTTGGCCAACAATCCCAGGCCCAAAAGATATTCAGTTTGCAGTCACATAAAACAGAGGAAGGCAACAAATCCTCACATTTGAAAAGCTGAAATCAGTCACTGTCATTTGTGCTTCATAAACGATTTAAGTGATCATGGAAGCCCATTTCCACCAATGTGGTGAAAAAAAAGTCATTTTAATGAGACACTTTCTCGAAATGACTCAGTATCTCAGAAAAATGAGACACTTGATCAAAACAGTGACTTAATATCTCAAAATAATGACTTAATATCCCAACAAAATGAGAAACCTTCTCAGAATAATGAGAAACTCAAAAATGACTTAGTATCTCAAAATAGTGACTTAGAATCTAAAAGTAATGCATTAGTATCTTAAAATGAAAAGAGACAAAAGAGAGACAATATTATTTTGAGAAAATTTCTCATTCCATAAGCGATTAATCCACCATCAAGATAGCTTTTGATTAATTTCCCGATACCTTAATAATGACCAGGCCAGTTGTTTCATCACTACATCTAAGAAAGCAAAATACAGTCAAACTTATTTTCTGTACTTTGTTTTTCTCCCTGTTAATGACTGGTGACATGTGTTGGAACCTAATAATATCATGAAATGATCAAGGCGAAAAGCCAGTAAAATGTCTCCTTTGAAATGTGCGGGAAGCATCTGTCTCTGGCACCTTTGAATCCCAGACAGACATCTGTCTGATGTGGTAACATGCCCAAAGTACCCTGAGATCAACATATATGCACACATCTATACATGTTATTCTAACATGTAGCCCTCCGATGGTGTAATCTAAAATATTTTTAAAGCAAAAACATGTCTTTCGTATTCCCTAACAAGCTTCCTGTAGCACTGTGAAATCTCTGCCAGGGAACAGAATATATTTTTCTCTTTTTGAAATTATGATTGGTCCTGTGCGGACATGGAACAGATGGTGTTATCTACCTCATGGGTGGAAGGAGCAACAAGTGTGCAATTAAAGGCCTGAAGAGATGCCTTCAAGTTCAAAACAGATAAACTCTGCAAAAGCAAACCAAGTCAGACACATATCACAAAATCAGAAGTTCATACCTGGTGCATTTAAAGTTAAATTTGACATTTGAAATGCTAATATATGGTAAAGCATTAAATCGGCAAGCATACATGAAAACTAATGAGCAGTTCATGAAATTTTAAGTGGTCAGCAATATGTGGACTGTCCCTTAATTAACAGAGTTTGCATGCACACTCAGAGTTAATCATCCTTCTACAGTTGTCTATCCAGCTGTTTTTTCACTAAAAACGCTGAGGTTGTGTTGTGCTTTATGTGCAAAAACATAGCACTTGCGGTATTGTCGTCATTGTTACCTCCGTATATAATTAAAGGGATAGTTCTGAGTTTTTCAAGTGAGGTGTCTGAGGTACTTTGCTGTAGTCAGTGTATTACTGACAGTAGTGACAGTTCGGAGAAACAGGAGATGCTGGTCTACTGCTTCCTCGATTGGTTAGTTTGTTTGTGTTATTGT
Organism: Lutjanus campechanus; assembly: GCA_027495735.1. Classification (NCBI taxonomy): domain Eukaryota; kingdom Metazoa; phylum Chordata; class Actinopteri; order Lutjaniformes; family Lutjanidae; genus Lutjanus; species Lutjanus campechanus. The sequence continues at coordinate 12,309 of JAJHUR010091485.1, forward strand.
GTGACTTCTGTGTTTTCAAGGGTTTTTATTCGGATTTACACAGTGACACAAACACACTGACAGATTGAAGCAGCGGTAATCCCAGAACTCTCGTGCTCTGTGAAGTAAAATTACAGTTTTTGCCAAAGGAATCCAGTTGCTTTCGAAGGAGTGACATTTGGCTTATACAGTGTTTGCACCTATCTATCACAGTTTGGTCAGTAACCTGGATGTGCCGCAATGTTGGGATGTAAACAATACATTACATACAAGACACTGAATATCCAGTTTAAGGGATGTCTAAACTATCTAAAAGTTAAGCAAAATGCATGGAAGCTACTAAAAGTTAAGCAGGACTGGGTCAGCAGGAATGGCTGCAATATTTTGGGAAACTAAGGTTAATAGCTGGTGAAGATTGAAACGAACTGGCTCCTTTGTCTTGGAATGACGACCCTCTGAGGCTACAAGCCTACAACCAGATGGTGAGTAGATGAGAAAGAGTGGAAAAGTATTAGCTCATCACTGATGCCAAGGTAGGTGATCAACTGATCATTAAAGGGGGGACATTACAAAATATCAGGGGGGCACACTTTTTCAAAATATAGCAGAACAACTTTTGGATCAGAATACTGATCTGACTTAAACATATAACAATTAAAAAAACCCTCTTCAATCAATTTATTAAAGAAGTCAAGTGCTGATGAGAAACTAGTTTGTTACTCTTACAAGCCTAAATTTGGCTGACCAACATTGTTGCCTTCAAATGGAATTTAACAACGTTGTGAATGCCACAAAAGGGGGGACGTCCATATGAACTCTTCTAGGGAACACGGTAAAATGAAACCCCATTTGAAGGCAGCAAATAATTAGAAACAGTTGCAAGTTAGGATGCGTTATTATGTTCAATACTTCCAACATGTCTGCCCTCTGGATTGTTGACTTGCTGTGAAAACACTCTGGAACGGTGATTTCCAGTCGGAAAAGGCAGTCTGATGGCAAGATACAGCAGGGAAAAAGGTCTAAATATAGCAAGCACTTAAAGTGATATTGATTTTATTTTTGGTGGGTAAAATAGATTTTGCTGCTGACCCTGTCCACAGCAGTAC
>JAJHUR010091486.1:8261-20035 GCA_027495735.1 Lutjanus campechanus
TGGGGGGGGGGGGGGGGGGGGGGGGGGGGGGGGGGTGTTGGGCCCAGTGGGTGGAAGACCAAAAGTTAAAACCCCCTTTTTACAAGGCTGCACCTTGCTCAAATGCAAGACAGTGAGTCTCTGACCTCTGACCCACTGTAGGTGTGGTGGAAGCGGTGGGTTGAAAATAAACTCTCCCTATATGGTTTAAATAGATTCATAAAACTTTAAAGTCCTCTCAGAGACAAATTGTGCTACAGCACAGAACATATAAACACATTAAAAGCACATTAGTCTAAAATCAGCTGGACAGCATCCATCATAAACATTGTTCGGGCTGGCATAAAGTCCATATCAAGAATAAAAATATCAACAACTGTCATAAAAGTAAATAGTACCACTTTACAATATGACTAACTTTATTTATGTTGTAAACACTATAAACCATTAACAAGCATTTATAAACTAATTATAACACACTGTGGGCTCACTATTTGGCAAAATCCAGATACTTCTTACTACTAATTAATCTTTCTAACGAGTTACTTCCACTTAACACTGGCAAAAGGAGCCTTATTGTCAGTGCCGGACTCAGGCTGTCTGTGGGACAGGGGCACAAAAATAAAAAGGGCACCAGCTGTATGCCGTGGGGCACCATGCATTAATGCAAAACACTTCTGATCCCTGGTTTAGAACACCAGTGACAATTCCAGTACCCTTAAATTGATACCGAGAACTTCATTCAATACTTTTTTTAAAGCAGCTAACCCCATCAAATAAACTCACGACTTCACCACACCACAAACTGTATAGGCTGCAGCTGTTGCGGTGGTAGGCCAAGCAGATGTCACATTAAATCAAAGAACACTGGTAGTGATTGGCTGCAAGCAAAACCATACAAATAGTCATTTTTTTCAAGATCTGGGTACAAATAGGATCAAATGCGCATGCCTATTGTTTGACTGGAGAATGTTCGATACTTCTTGGTACTGGGCTATTTCAGTCGATGCCTTAAAGGTATTGAGTATCATTACCCAGCCCTGGCCTCCACTGGAAGGGCACCCTAGAGGGCACTTTATCACATTTTAACCACTGTGAGGGCACACTAGAGGGCACTTTTCCATATTTTATCCACTGCAACAGCACCCAATGGGCGTTTTATCACATTTCATCCACTGGAGTGGCACCCTAGATGGCGCGTTTTTTTATTCATAGGGGCACAAGGGGAAGCGATCCCCACCTCTGAGTCCACCGGTGCTTATTGTAAAGTGTAAAATGGTGCATGCTGAAAATGTCAAGTTAATCTTTACTGCCAAAGCCTCAGTGTATGAATCCAGTAATCTCATATGTTACTTTGATACCAAATGAAACTTTGTGACTCTTAAGATATGGTGATGGTGGTTGAATGCTGGCAACTTATTAATAAATATGTGATGAAGCTGACTGGTATAAATGCTGCTGATGGAAAAGACAAAGTAAACAACAGTTAATAAGCAATTAGGTCTGAGGCTTTCATAGTACGGATAAATGTGGGCTCACTATTTGGCAAACAACAGGTCACTGCCCTTTTTATGTAATGTGCTGCAACATCTTATTAATGATTTATAGTGGTTACAACCTAATTAATTACCCAATTATAAACCATTTATAGTGGTTTAATGTAGTCTTATTGTAAAGTGGTACCATAAATAATGAGTTTACTGCACCTTCCCATATGTATCCATGTATTTCACATCCCCCTTTTTAAGATGTGACAAAGTCATGAAGTGTCACCTGGACTTGTGTCACACAGATGGTTTCGGACAGCAGCTAACTGGCACATCACAGCTGCTCTGATCTCATTTGACAGTATAAAATTCACTGTTAGGACGAGGACGTTGACTGACACCGGAGACAAACACAGCTGAACTGTATGATGCTTAAACTCCACCGGCTAACAACTCTTCCACCACATAAATCAAATTACACAATGCACGTTAATCAAGCAGATTAAATTAAAGGCATTTCATTAAGTGAGTCATGGAACGATACAATTTTGATACGATTACTTTGTTCTTACACAACAACTGCTTCATTTATCGTCGGAGGAAGACACTCCGAATGCAGCGCCTGCCTGTTTTCATTGTTAAACAGCTAATTTTCCATGTAGCACGACACATTTTAAAGGACATTATAGATGTCACAGCCTGTTCGGTGCAGACAGGGGTTAAGCCGGCTCATTTAAAGGAGCAATCTGTAAGATATTTGATGTAATAAATCATAAAATTACCATGATATGTCATCAGAGATTAAGGAAACATGCCAAGTTGAAATCATTGCTTCTCTTACAACAGCATTACAGCCACGGCATCCTATTATGAAATTTGTATTCCGGCCTGTAACTTGTGTAATTGTTTGCCCATTTCGTGTCAGTTAGAGTTCAAATTAATACCGAATGTCTGTTGAATGTGTCAGTTTCTCTTTATGAGTCACAAAAAATCATTAATAATATTTTAGAGGGATTTGATAATGGTTAAATTGATCAATATATTAATGGGGGTTGTCAGGCAGTGAGACAGGCAGTCACTGACCTCAAACTCCAGAGTGTGTTCTTTCAGAGTGGTGGGCTTTTGTTTTCAGGATAACAGGCTTAACTTTACATTGACAGACAAGTGACAGTTATAAACAGCTGATCAGCTTACAGTGTAGGACGCCGTCGCTTGTTATTATCCAGTCACAGTGATGCACTCATCTTCTGCTCCTGCAGCCTGCCTGGGCTTCCTTGAAGGAGGGGGCAGTGGGGAAACAACTCACTTGAACCACGGACTGTGTATTAAAATAGGATTTCAACCTATTTAATATACTGTTTATGGCTCCAACTCGCTATTTGGACCTCAGTACGCATTTTTAGATGCTCAGTTGTTACATATTGCCCCTTTAAGTTATTTTGCACATGTTGGTAAAAGGGGGGGATCCCTGTTTCTGTGAGAGACTGTCAGACTGAGACAGTCAAGGCTATAAATGTAGGTTTTCCAGGCAGCTCCCTCTTCCACTCCTTCCTTCATGTGACCTGAAATCCCCTGCTTTTTCCTGCAAGTGAAAGAGTTAGTTTACATGTTGAACTGTTTCCGACTCCCTTATTATCCCCCTCACGTCCTCCCAGTCACTGATGAAGCCAAAATGTGCTGCTTCCACCATTAAACAGGGTGATTATTAGACTAATCACACATCCCTGAGTGTGTGGTGGGTCTCCAGGGGACTGTTGAGGTCCTGTATTTTTTATTTTGCTCCTGTTATTATTTGTTTTCTCTCTTTCATTTTTTTTAATGCCACAGACGGCCTTCCCGGCAGGCCCCTGGGAGAAGGGCCAGCTCCAGCTGACTGGAGGAAGGGCTGATTTGTATTTTAGTCCTCCGGACACGCTCAGAGGCAGTCCAATCTGTAGTGCATTGGGACCGACTCTGCCTGGCCTTCTCCTTCTGTGGGCGGCAAACCATGAGAGGCCAGAGAGAGAGAGAGAGAGAGAGATAATTTGATTCCGACATGCTCAGTTCTGAGAGCACACCAAGCTGGCTCCAACTGTGTGTGTGAGAGCCTTAACAAATCCAGGAGGTGATGTGTATGGTCTGTGGGTGTTTGTACTACACACTGGTCAGGAAGGAGGGTGCACTGAGGAATGGAGGCTGGTAGATAAATGTTGCGTGTCATGAGTAGTGGTGAAATGCGGCGTGCACATTGTGTGTGTGTATGTGTGTGTGTGGAGGTATTTATGAGTGGGCTGTGCACAGGTTAGTGTCTGACCTGTAGCCCGTATGGATTGCAATAGGCCTTGTTTTATCTGTTTTCATATCAGTGGGAGGCCAGAGGGATTTCCGTTGTGTTGATATTATTTTCATTCTTTTCACATATTAGAGCGACTGTATGTTCGGCCTCCTTATGTCCGAATAAAGAACACTTCGAGCCGGCTGTCTCATCTTCTCGCTGGATTTATCGGGCTTTATGAATGTCTACGTGGATCCAGTGGCTCTGTGTTTTTAGCTCAAGGCTAACTTACGTCAAGTCCAGTCTATAGAAGGCAGCTCCATGCATATCTGCACTCACTGCTGCTCTGAATGCTCTTATTTACATGCACACAACATCTGGCAATAACATTTTTATAAAAAAAAAATAAAAAGGTGGACAGGGTGGGAATTATTTCCACATTTATTAATCCTTGAACATGAACCCCGGTCTCCTGGGTGAAACTCATGTGTTTGTTTTAGTCATCCATCCACCACACCTGCTCCAGATGTGTACTTTCTTTCTCTTTATACCATGTCGATATCCCATATATGCATCGCATGCAGCTGCTAATGGATATATTGTGCTTCTGTATGAGTCATTGTGACAAAACAATGGTATTGGACAACTTAAATTTTCAACATTTTCCCAGTGAGCATATTTTTCATTGATAAGATGTTTACAACAGATTAAAAATTTTAAGTTTTATCACAGACTATTTGAAGATGTTGATTGAACGTTCACATTTAGACCATATATCACAGGGATCTGCAATATTGACATTTTTCTTCCTCTACAATATGTAATTAACAGCCTATCAGCATTTTGGAGCCTAATCAAGAAACCACATCCAAATTTTTCAGTTGAAAGCCAGGAAAAAAGACTTATACAAGACTCAAATCTTAGTCTACTGGATGAAAGTTAGTGGTCTAAGGTAGTTACAGTTGTATGATGAGCCGCTGTGCAGCTCTTATGAAGTGCACACCACACACGCGCGCACGCACACACACACAATGCAATCCTAACATTACCTGCTCTATGGTTGACACACCACTGATGGCAGCATTGATGCTGTTGCCAGCCAAACTGTTGCATGGCTGCCAGGAGGGGGGCTCATCCATGTCCTCAGCTTGTCAGTCTTGACAGATTTTGCACCTAAACTAGCCGCCGTTTATGTAACGTCTTGACACATTATCAAATAGAGACTTGACTGGATTACATCAGCACACCTACTACCCAGCAATCATCACTGAATATCTGCATATATGTAAAGAAAAATGGAAATTAATTGAATAGGTTTTCACAGTTTATTTATTGTTTTTATAGTTTATCTAGCATAAGCATCAAATTTTATTATAGATTGCTGCTGACTATTTTACCAAAAAAACAAAACAAAAGAAAACTGTGATGGAGATGGGTCTTTTCAAAGGCATGTTTCTAAGGTGGCAATCTGAGTCACAAGGGCCTGTCAATCCCCCCACCCATTGGGCAACAGCACCACCTGACTATTATATATATTCACACCCCTGATGAAATGAAAGTCCTGTGTTTCACCTGTTCCTCCACCACATCTTCCAACGAACGTGGATTTTATCACTCTTCATATTACGTCACCTGACTTTGTGCCAGAAAGCTTTAACTTGTCCCAGTGCTTATACCTCGGGCTGTCTGTCACAATACCAGATTTTAACTCCACAATTATTGTGGCCAAAATAATTCACAATAACAATATTATCATGACAATATTATATAAAATACTTAAAAAATCATGATATCTATAGAAAATCAGAAAAAAAATGTCAGTCAGATTTATCTTTAACTGTTTTTATTCTGTGTTTTGTCTCTTTTTAGCAAATGAATTACACTTGATACTCAAATATCACAGTTATTTCCAATACTGGCAAATGACTTCTACTTCAGAGAACTTGAGGTTGTAATTAATACACCTAAAATACAGCAGTAAGCACTATTTCATATTTTACATTAATGTCGAAAGTTGAAATTACGTCTTTGTGTGGACCAGATTTCGCCTTTTCAACCTACAACTATAAAACATTAAAGTGATTAAAAAAATTTGTATTTTGTGACATATTCATGTTGTAACCTTATTTTAGCTGGTTGAAAAGACAGTGAAAAGAGGTCAACCAGTTTTCAACAAGAAATCAATGCTGAAACTCTGACTGGTGCTCACCGGATTAGTGCAAAACGTGTTTTTGTCATCATGATGACAAATATTCTAAGTTTATTGGATAAAGATCATGAAGTGACTTTGTTGTTGGAGAGTGGAAAAAGTAATTGGGCTTTGATTGGTTGGGCACCGATCGACACGGTGGACGACCTTTGTGTCTCAAGGAAGCAGACCGTTCAATCACAGAAGAGTTGGCCAGGACCTCATCTTGAGGTTCAAAAGATCAATCAGCCTGAGAGCAGCTGGTGAAATTGTTTGGGAGAAGGTTCAGAGAAAAACAGATTGTACCGTGTTACTGTAATTGATACCCTTGCTTCTGAAAACGAGGCACTCCCAACAGTCACCAGTCTGGGGATGGATAACATACAGGAGGGATTCTGGGTGCATAATTGTTTGAAGAATCATTGTCTGCTTTGACTGTTTTCACTAGTCTATTTCTGTCTCTTATGTTGTATCCCACAAAATGGCAGTCTTAGTGGCAATCAGCTTCCCCCCAAGAGTGTCAGTCAGTCTCCTCTTCCCACCCCCGGTGTCTTTTGTCAGTCCTTTTGTCAGAGGATGCTAATATGAGCGTATCAGTCATCAGGTCCCATGCCCAATACGCTCTGGGAAGTTCCAACACGAAAATGAATGACTGACACTGAACGAGTAACAGCTCTTCCCGCAATTCTGTTGCTATGGTTACTTGTTTTGTGCATTTGTAGAATAGATTTCATTTACCCAAAAAAGGCAAAGCCTACAGGCACTTGATGGGCTTGACTGTATAATTTGTCAGTATGTAGCAGATCCCACTGGATATGCATCATGACTTGTATGTTTATAAGGTGAAAAAGTGAATATTAATACACCTCTGGCTGTAGAGCTGCAGTCTGACGATAGTTTAATCACAGCACAGAGCCGCTTTCACTTCAGTCCTCTGCAACAATTTCAAACCAAATACCTCCCCCCCTCCTTTCCTCCCTCCCTCACCTACCACTTCATGCATTCTTTACACCTTTTTTCCCCGAGCTGCGATCCAGGGCTGATTTGTAAGCTGGAGTTGCTCTTTTGCCTGCCTGACTGGCCGGCTGCCATAATAATTTAGCTCATAATGAGGTACAGCTCCAGTTAATTAGCACAACAGCTGTATTTTGTTGTTGATCATACATTTCTACACTCTGGAAACAAAAAAGTCTCATGTAGAGAGTATTCAGGAATTATCCCAACAAATGTGTTTTAATGGCGTTAAGTAATAGACCTCTTATCTCATTTGTGTAGTGGAACCATCTGTTTAAGCTACAGATTGCGCTCTTCTGTGAATACATTGTGCTTTCTCACTCGTCTCGGCGCTAATTAGTATCTGGAGGCAGTTCATGTACTGGAACGGCGCTTGCCATTGGTTGGCTCAGGCAGATCCCAGAGACCTCAGGTAAAATCCCTCCGAGATCTTTTAGCAATGACACCAAACGGGTTGTTTGCTTGAAGGGAACATGTACAGCTCTCATCCAAGGTCCCCCTCTGTGTTTGTGCTCTGCTCATCGGACGACTCAACAGGCTCTCAGATACTCAGGCCACTGGTAACCACATTTAGCACAGTTTGCTTCGTGAAGCGACTTCAAACCTTGGCATCTTTGCATTTTAATTAATTTCACACTGAATCCTCTTAAAGTGGTGATACACTAGTCATTTGTTTTTTTTGTTTTTGACAAGTGTGGATGGGCAAGCATCCCAGAGAGAGGAAACAAAGTGAGGCACGGCATCAGAAATGCAAGTTGCACAACAAGTCCACCTGTTACCCAAAAATCTCTCCCTGTTTGGTGCAACTGGTCTGCTTACATTTTGTCTATAACAAAAACCCAGTCCTTATTTCCTTTTCGTGTCCATGAAAGATCATGTAAAGCAACAATAAATGTGTGTTCTGAGTTTGTCACACCACAAAAACGTGTTATTATTCACCCAGCAGAATTTGAATTTGATTAAAAAAAAATTGTTATATAAAATTGGGTTTCAAAATCATGAAAGAATGAGCAGATTTCTCTGCTCTGAAACACTAGGGATGTGTCCGCTCCGCTGTCTCAATGTCAAACACCACTACAAAAGATGGATGCTCCATGTAGCAGCTTTACTGGATTTGTACAAACATGTTTTAGCCACCAGAGCCCAAGGTCAGTGACAGGGTGGCTTCTTTTTTTGTTTTTTTCCTTCTGTGTCAGGTTGTTGGAACTGAAGTGAGCTGAAGTGACCTGCTGGCTGATTTGGACGGACTGAGCCGTGTTTCAGGTGCATCCAAAAATATCCTGAACACAGAAATCATGAACAACAGTGCAACGGTCTAACTCCACAATTCAGTCCTACACAGTTCTTAGTCTTTTCACATTTTCAGCAACCATTTTCTAACATGTATAATGTGTTTATCGAAAAAAAACTCCCTTTTTCCTTTACATGATCTTTAAATCACCTTTATGGTGCTTTCTGCCACAGTTAATGATGCAACAGTTTCCTCTGCCTCTCTCAAGATGTCCAGTGTGATTGTGATAAGCCTCATGCTCGCCATTTGTCGTCTCTTCTTATCTAATAATATCCTTCGAATCCATCTTTTGTCCATAAAAATTAGCCTTTGATCGCTGCATTTCTTGTTTTGATCCTCTATCCTCTCAGTGCTTCACTTCACCTTCGTGTAAATGGGGAGTATTGATTCCATCTCTATTTCTGTTCTTCGCTTTGTCTCTCTATTGTGTGGCCCCCGTCTCACTGGCTCCCTTCAGTTGCCGAGATTCTCTCTGATAGTCTTTTTCTTGCTTACAGCGGCATTAAGCACACGGTATCTCTATCATAAATCTATCGTTGCATCCCACTCTCTCCCCCCTCTCTCTCTCTCGTCCACTGAGATCATCATCAGCTGCTTGCAGTCTCTCCCCCCTCGCAGCCATATCTGAATCTCAAACCTTCATATCCCCAGTGGTGGAATGGACTGCCCACCACAGACAGTGTGCACTGCCTCATCTCCTCCTATATTCCTCTCTTTAAAGGTATTTTATACTGATGAAATTTTTCATTCTTCATGCTCGAGCCGTTACTTGAAAAATCACAGACTTCAAGGGCTGAGCAGACACAAACACCTTCATCATATGGCTGGCAATAAGCTGCCATTAAAGAGGGAGTTCAAACAGACCTGTGCTTCAAAGAGCAGTCTATTTGAAGGAAAAACAGTTAATAACTATGCTGTGAGATGAAAATACGGACTAAAAATCAACCTGTGTCAATTCAGACACAAAAAATAAAGCATTTTAGTCGTAGTAATAGTGATTTATTCTTCAAGCCCATAGGCGCTAAGAGGAAGTAAAAGGAAAAACCTTTTTAGTGTAATCAAGTCCCCCACTTCAAACCAAGAAAAAGGTCTTCATTGCTGAGTCTCGGGAGAATTTAAATGTCAAAATGTGCGGTGTATTCAATTTCAAAATGAGTGCTACTCTTTCACCTCTCGGCAAACAGCTCTGCTTGAGAGAGAATTCTAATATGATGCTCGTTCTGCGGGAGATTTCCTTACAAGGTGGACGTGTGAGCAAGGATATTGTGTCCATGTTGCCTCTCAGCGGGGGAGATGGACCGCCATCATTCTGAAGCAGCTGGCGGTCTGTGCTGCTGTGGCTCAGAGTGACCCCGCTGAGAGGACGACCCCACTGAGACATGCTTTAGGCCGCTGTCGTAGTGCAGATCTGTCTGAATGACTGAGACTGACAAACCCTCTGTCAGCTGTGTGTCAGCGCGCCACACGTGCGCACTCGCACACACACACACACACACACACACACACACACACACACACACACACACACACACACACACACACACACACACACACACAGAGGAGCAGAAAGATCAAATAGCATCCTACACCTGTCAAGCAGAGTGCCATGTCAGACTAATGCGAGGTTCGTCAGGGGAGCGCAGAGCGAGCCCAGTTCAAAATGAGGAACTCACAACAAATCAGAGCTGAGCAGGATGAAGAAGTGCACCTGGAGACCACACTCGACACGGACAGACAAAGATGAAGACTGCCTGCTCGTTCAACTGCAGCCTGCTGCTAATGTCTGAGGTGTCGCTTCCAGACTTCCTGCCCCAGCACAGAGTACTTGCCCTGAATTACTAGCAGAAAGTCAACTTCGCTGGATGACTATGAAAGAGTGTCAAGTCCTGTTTAGACTGAAGGGACAGATGGCACTAATAGTGGCTTATCATGTCACAGACTTCCATACTTTACACTGTGGCCGGCTCCCAGCAGATTGGACCAAAGCTTTGCTCAGACCTTCATACTCCTATACAGTACCTATAGAAAGTATTCACCCACTTGGATGTTTTTTCCATTTTATTGCTTTTATAAAATCTTTTTTGACAGAAGAAAGTTACAAAAAAAAAACAGATTTCTAAGTAATGTCAAATAAATAAAAATATTTATTGTAAATAGTGATTGCATAAATATTCACCCCCTGCAAGTCAGTATTTAGTAGATGCACCTTTGGCCGCAATCACAGCACTGAGTCTGGGTGGACAGGTCTCAATCAGGCCTGCACATCTGGACACTTTTACTCTATTCTTCTTTGCAAAACTGCTCAAGCTCTGTCAGGTTGCACGGGGATCAGGTGTGAACGGCCCTTTTCAAGTCCAGCCACAAATTCTCTATTGGATTGAGGTCAGGGCTTTGACTCGGCCACTCCAGAAACATTCACCGTGTCGTTTTTAAACCGTTTCTGTGTAGCTTTAGCTGCGTGCTTTGGGTCATTGTCTTGCAAAAAGCTCTGACTGGAGAGGAACCCAGGCAACAGTCATTGTATGCAGAGTCTCTGCCATCTCCTTCAGAGTAGTCATATGTGTCTTGGCGACCTCCCTCACTAGTCTCCTTCTTGCACGGTCACTCAGTTTGTGAGGACGTCCTGCTCTAGGCAGATTCACACGTGTGCCATATTCCTTCCATTTCTTAATGATGGATTTAACTGAACTCCAGGGGATGTTCAGTGACTTGGAATCTTTTTTTTTTGTATCCATCCCCTGACTTATACTTTTCAATAACCTTTTCTCAGAGTTGCTTGGACTGTTCTTTTGTCTTCATGTGTAATTGTAGTCTGGAATACTAATCAACCACTGACTGGACCTTCCAGACAAAGGTGTCTTTATACTACAGTCACTTGAGATGCATTCACTGCACTCAGGTGATCTCCATTTCACTAATTGTGAGACTACCAGCACCAACTGGCTGTTGAATTCAGTCAGTCACTTTAAAGGGGGTGAATATTTACGCAATCACTTATTTTACATGATATATTTTTAACTTATTTACATTACTCTGTAGAAAGGCCAAAATATATTGACCATGATTCTATTCACAAAAGCAACAAAAGGGGAAACCATCAGGGGGTGAATACTTTTTATAGGCACTGTATGTTTCCCATATATGTAATTTTATAATAAGATAATAATAAGTGTTGACAGCACACCTGAGACAGAAATACAGCAGGAAATGGTTTTGTTTTGCCTGTTCTTGGTCTGACTCAGCCCTGCTGTTGTTGTGTGAGCTTGATTGGAAAATGCAGCAAACAACTGCAAATAATATTCAGCTGCTATCAAAACAATAACAGCACAAGGGCTTGCTAAATGTGCCACTAAATATTTCATAGTGTGCTAATTTGGAAAGCAGAAAACCAAATCAGCCAGCAAATATTCAGTGTCAGAGCTGCTGTTAGAGGAAAACCTGGTATCTCTAAACCAGCGGTGCAGGAAATATTCTGATCCTCAATCATCTTGAGCCACAGTGTATAAAATATTTCATTAAAAGCCAGAAAAAATACATGTGAAAAACTCAACAGCATCATCT
>JAJHUR010091487.1:0-10656 GCA_027495735.1 Lutjanus campechanus
AAGGTGCCATTAAAAAACACTGTCTGTGTTCTGTTAGATAGATAGCTGTAAAACCAAGTGAGCGCAGATTGTTCAAAGCCATAACAAGCAAGTTTTCCTAATAACAAATCATGGTCAATGATATCAAAAGCAGCAGAGAAATCAAGAAACACAGTACCAACTATATTCTGCTTTTCAATCTCTCTAAGCCAATCGTCAGACATGTGAGTCAGTGCCGTAGCAGTGGAGTGACTCTTTCTGTATGCATGTTGAAAATCATTGATTAAGTTGTTAGAAGAGAAATAGTTATTGATTTGATCATATACAATAGACTCTGTAATTTTTCCTGGACGTATAAAAACATGGGCACTGTAGCTGTAATGTCACCCATAAGTTTCTCAAGAGCTCTGGTCTTCACCACCTTGGCAGTGCCTGACTCTGTCTAATTCCCTGCTAATCCAAAAATTGGGTAGAGAGGTGGAGTTGATTTAGCCAAATGAGGCAGCCACCTAGCAGCTAACCACACCTAATTACGCATAACTTTGAGCCTTAATAAAATTTAAACTGCTGTTTCTGGATTGTCAGTGTTTTATTTTCTGAACTTTGGTTTTTTAAGTTTAGGAGCGGGATTGTCATACACTTTCTCTCTTCCTACCCCATCTCATATCTGAACCTTATATACACTATGTAAACTGTATGAAGTGTAGTACATAAATGCAGGTTGTCTTAGTCACATTTTTAGAACAGACATACATTTTAAATTCATTGACATATGGTAAAGAAACAGATTGTCACCTTTCTTCTTGCTCAGTGTTTACCTATGGATGCCTCAAATGTTTAGTGGGTGTTTTGAGCAGTTGCATAGTGGGGAAATGCAGAAAATCACTAACTCTTCTTCCTTAAAGTAGATTATTCTGTATATTTAAAGGCAGAATATGCAGGGATTGTTTTTAAACGCACCATTCTAAGTTGTCCCCTCTTGCATGACTCAATGAACGAGAGAGGTAGAGAGTGAATGAAATGAGGGATCAGCATTAGTGAGGGGGGAAAAAAAGCAGTGAATCAGTAAATCAAATGTTATCTTCTGATTATTTCACAGCAGTTACATTCTAAGCACAAATAAATGCTCACACTTCTGTACAATATTGGACTTTGTCTGAATACAGCTGAAGTGAACCCTCATCCTGATGCTGTGTCTTCTCAGTCTGCTCTGCCTGTGTGTGTGTGTGTGTGTGTGTGTATGTGTGTGTATCTCACTCTGCAGCTCTCACAGACAGAGAGCAGAGGAGACAGATGGAGACACTGATGTAACTGTTGGTCACTATGTTTTTATAGAGCTCTGACCTCACAACACTGTGCACTGTATTGGCTGAGGTCTACACACCACTGTCAAACGTCACAGCAGTATATGAGAAAATAAGAAAGTACAGGCAGAGAGCAGGATTTCTGCAGACACAGACACCACCACACACCTCTGATGATTTTATTTTATGAGTCTATACATTGTTTTGTTTTTGTTTTTTGTAAAATCCTGCATAGTTTACCTTTACAGAGAGAGAAAAGTCAGGTTGGCATGAGGTTGTTATTTGATTTGAGGAGAAAGGATCAGTCCCTTATACGGTCATTGAGTGTAGAGGTGCAGCTAAGCTGCTGTTTGTGGAAACTGCTGTAACTCTTCAGGGCTCTTTGTGTGACCTGGAACTGGTCACAGCTGGACTGATCATTGAGCATCTGTCCAGGGGATCAGTGGGGTTTACCTCAGGCCTCCAGGGAGTTTTGGTTACAGCTAGCGAGGGCAGCACTGTGGCTTCTTCCTGTGTGTTTTTACTGAAACCAGAGGTGTTTAATGACCACATTTGGTACTACATAAAAGAATCTAGGCAAAACAACATCCCAAAGACAGCAAAGTAAGATTTATTTATATATATTTTGAAGCTTGACAGCCTTGGAGAGTTTATTTTGCTCAGGTTGTTTGAAAAGGTTTATTTAACCCAGCCAGTAAAGGTGCAACAGAATATGAAAATCACTAAAGATGTTGCTAACTTTCTCTTCAACTGATATAGTATAGTTTGTTTCTCAGTATATTTTCTTCTGTTTATCATTCCGTGAGTGTTTGCTTAGCTCACAGGCCTTTTTATTACAGCTGCTTCAGAGTGATTTGGTGATGAAGTCCTATAAACAGGTGTCACTTGATTTCATAGCAAAGAGGTTTTTGTGTACTCGGAACAATAGCAACACTCGAAATGTTCACTTAAGCAGTGGCATTTCAGTCAGGAGTGGTGACAGGAGGATGTACATGAGCCATTAATCATTTTTAGACTCTGCTGTCAAGTCGTATATAATTTTAAAATTCAGACAGTGTTTGGTTGTTGTTGCAGCAAAACTGGGTACAAAAAGGAAGCAGGATGTGTGTACAAGTGGAGAAAAAACAAATGAGGGCTTACTTTTTGATTATTGATGGTTTGAAAATTACGTTGGATTTTGGGGGGGATTTGATTTTCTACACTACAAAATACACCAAGCAAGTGTTGTGTGTGTTGCCTCCTACTTGTCTTGACATTTATATTCTACAGCCCTCATAGTCACTAGATGTCAGCCCTGTTTGAACACCCACAGTATGGGAGATTTGGGATCAGCGTGTTAGGCTCCTCACCACCATTATCAGAATAACAAGGAGCAAGAATGTTGTTCCATCCATCCAGTACAGTTGCAGTTGCAGACTCTGAGAATTTGCCAAGGAGCATCAAGGCTGTTTGGTGGTTAACAAAGACACTCTTTTCCTTCAATCTGTCCCTTGTCTTTACGTTTGTATGTATGTGCAGTAAGTTTGTAAGTTTGCCGTGTTTCTGTCAACACATTTTTATGTACATTTGGAAGAATCACATTCAGACAAACTTGGTGGTGGTTTTTTTTGCCTTTTTCAACAAAGAGTTGAAGTGCTTAATGGGGAATGGAAACACCTTTTTTGAATAAGTACAAATGACATAGTGAACATTTAACAAGACTGATCCTCTTCCTCACTCCCTTGGCTCTATAATATTCCCATCTTGATCGCTCCATATAAATCAGATGTAACGTTCTTCATATTAATACATGAAACAAACAGAAATGGAAGTTTTCCGTATGTTTTCTTCATCGTTTTTCACCATACGAGGTTCAACTGTCACTCTTGAATAGCGTCATCTTGTTGCGCCCTCTTATGCAATGTTATAATGGTTTTCCAACTGGAGAATTGGGGCCACCCACTACTTATCTCAATGAACCAACTCCAATTAATCACATAACAGTACTGGATGGAAACAAGCATTCAATTGCATTTACTCTCGCTAAATTAACTCGGAATTTGGTTAAATTTGTCGTACATTTTTTTTTTTTGATAATCTGGGTGGTTTTTCAGTGGTTTATTTAGTTTAGAAAGTAAGACAATTTTATCAATCATTCAGTTCATCTGAAAAATTCAAAATCACAGAATTTAAGAATACACAGTTTTCACTGGACAGTGATGTTCCCAGTCTGTTGATCATGGAGTTTTATATATGAACTAAAGTAGTGGGACCAGCCAAACTTTGGATGCCTCCTTTAAGGAGAAAGTATAAACATATGTTTTAGTTTTCCCCAGCTTTCTGCTAAGAGTTCTGCGTTTCAAAACTCACCTTTAACCCTTGCTTTGCTTTGCTTTGCTTTGCTTTGCTTTTTTGATGCCTTTTGGTATTGCAAGATCTTCCCTAATAAATGCGAATGAAAAATGAGTCGGGGTCAATTAAGGTCATAGATGACATTAAAACCTCTGCACCGACTCAGCATTAAAAGCTCCTGGCACCTGAACTCACAGTTCACATTTTTACACATTTCATGTCAGAACATTTTGTCTCAGAGTCCACGAGGAGCCCAAAATAAAGATCAGCGTTGATTTAACAAAACTGCTTCAGATTTATGAGTAGGATTCAGAGTATCAGATGTGAAAGCCTTGCTGCAATTTGTGTCCATTTCTGGATTTGTACCCATCATCAAAGACAAAAAAAAGCTTTATGGCATTGTGTGCATGTCAAAATAAGTGGTCTGTTTTGCAGCAAGAGCTTCAATCAAGTCTTGGACCTGTTTACCCAGTAAGAGTAAAAAGAGTCAGGAATATTGTTCATTTTCTCAAAAACTTGTCAACTGGGGATAAAATCATGTAGTCTGGACCAGACTTCACTGTTAAAAGGCACAATGAGGACTAATCTCATCTCAGATTGCAAAAGAGGAGATAGCAGTGTTATTTCAATGAGCAACGTTTAATTGTTCCTCTGAAAAAACATGAAATGTTAAACTCTTTGAATTTTCTATATATACCCGAGTTAAACAGTACTCAGATCACTTACTTAAGGAGCAGTATCAAAACATTAATGTAAAAAAAAGCAATTTAAAATGTGATCTAGTACTAACTTTAGACTTGACACTTGAGGAGATTTAACTTGTAAAATAGCTGCCTTTTTTAGATGGATTGTGCAGAATAATTATCTGCTGAACCATGATGAGTAGGCTAACTAGGCTAACCAACTGTTTTGCAAACCTAGTTGTGCTAAACCCTGATTAGAACCAGTCTTTGATTAAATCTAGTTCAAGATTTAAGTTTAGAGGGAAAATGCCTCTTAAATTCACAGACATCTTTTAATCAGGGGTCACAAGCCAGAAATTAAGCAAAATATTAATCTGAAATGTAATTAGTAACTATCAGTGGTGGGACCAAGTCATTGTTTTACAAGTCACAAGTAAGTCTCAAGTCTTTACACTCAATTGCTGCATCAAGTCCCGAGTCTTAAACTTTGAGTTCTGAAGTCATGCAATCAAAAGTCATAATGCACTCCTCACTAAATCTAATTTTAACAGCAGAGCTTCAACTTACTGTTCTTTGTGCGACTTCAAATGTTGAACGAATCTGGAAGTTCTTACATCTCTGTCTATAATTTTCAACCCACACGGTTTGCATACTGCACTTCATTTTTTGTGACCAAATGAAATTATCTTTGATATGTTTTTTCCAACTGCAGCTCAGTAACTGAACATTTCTTCTTCATGGTTCTCTCCTGTAACTTGATTGGATGCTGTCACATTGGTTTTAACAGTGTGGATCTGGTGGAGCCTGGGGAATCAAGTGTCCACTTGCTGAGAATGAAAAGCGTTTTAACGTTAGTTGATTCTGGAAATGAAGGGAAATGAACTGCTTCATGGCACTCTTTTTAAACGACACTTTTGGCTTGGGCGAAGGTGTACAATATTTCCAAGCCAAAAAGCCCAAGTCCAAATGAAGTTATGAGTGATTGGTGTCAAAGTCTGAGTTGAGTTGAAATGTTTTATTTTTTATTTTGTTAAATTGAGTCAAAAGTCATCAAATTTGTGACTTGAGTCTGACTTGAGTGCAAATCATGTGACTCGAATACACACATCTGGTAACTATAACTGTAAAGAAAGTGAAGTAAAATATTTCCCTCTGACATACAATGCAATAGAAGTAATATAAAGTGGAAGATACCTCAAAATTGTACCTCGGTAAATCACTTCTAGACTTGATTCTTCTGTTTCTGTCTGCATCACTCACCTGTGTTTCTTCTTGTCCACTCAGGTGATAAAGGAGACAAAGGTGACAAGGGTACACCTGGTAAACCTGGTATAGAGGGACCTGCTGGCTTCCGAGGACCCCTGGGCCCTAAAGGTAGCAAAGGCCAGATGGGTGCCCCCGGAGACGCCTGCAAGATCCCTCACTCCTCCTTCTCGGTGGGACGGCGCAAGTCCCTGCACAGCGTGGACTACTACCAGGCGCTGCTGTTTGACACAGTGTTCGTCAACGTCTACGAGCACTTCAACATGTTCAAGGGCAAGTTCTACTGCTACGTGCCGGGGATCTACTTCTTCAACATCAACATCCACACCTGGAACTTCAAGGAGACCTACCTCCACCTGATGCACAATGACAAGGAGCAGGTGATCCTGTACGCTCAGCCCAGCGAGAGGTCCATCATGCAGAGCCAGAGCGTCATGCTGGATCTGGCTCAGAATGACGAGGTCTGGGTCCGACTCTACAAGAGGGAGAGGGAGAACGCGGTTTACAGCGATGACGTGGATGTTTACATCACCTTCAACGGATACCTGGTGGCACCCAGCATCCAGTGAGGGAATAACAACGAGAGGAGTGGCAGAATCTCTGGGTCGGATTATTGGGTCTTTTTGCCATGGATACTGCTTTTTGCCAAGAAAGGAGATCTACACAAGAGGACATTACAAGTTTGGTGCTTACAGTATTAAATAATCCTTTCAGCCAGGAGAGGAATATACTGTGCTTTCTGAAATGACAACTGCCCAAAAAAATATTAGAATCAAAAGGAACAGTAGAAAGAGAAAGGTAGCAGAGCACACAATTAGGAAAGAATGTTGAATTACTTCCTTTGCACTAGAAATACACTTTTGTACAAAGTAAATCATTTTTTCCTTCTTCTGTGTGCTGTGCTAGTTTACCTCTTGGCTCACTCTTTTCAGGGACATTGTGTATAAACACAAGTTGTATCACTTTTCAGGAGTCATGAATCTGTGCAATCAGATAAGTAACAAGAATAGAGAGTTTCTGCCTGATTAAAATGTGTCTGGACAGACTGTTATACCTTTAACAAATGTTTCCTTTGTGCCTTTTAGAAGAACACTTAGCCTTAAAAGGTTAGTTCACCCGAATTGCAAAAACACACCTTCCCCCGATTCTGCTGTAAATGTAGGCAATTTAACAAGGGGGCCTCTGGGATTGACTTGCTTTTGGTACCGGCCTCAAGTGGCCATTTGAGGAACTGCAGTTTTTTGGTACTTTGGTGCTTCATTTTTCAGCCCCATTTGCGTCATTTACACTGGTAATACCCAAGAGGATCTGAATGGATTCGAGCGTACTGAGCAGTGATCATGTGGTACATCATAAGAAAATATTTTTTTGTAAATGAGTCGCCTATGTGAAAAATAAAAACAAACAAACAAGAGATGCTATTAAATTACAATTACTTGATCTGATTCACAGATCAGAATAATATATACAGAATGTTTTATTATTGGTGGATTAATTAGGTCCTTCTGAAAGTCCTTATACTAAAATGATGTCATAATGCCTAAATCATGAGTGTCTCAGGGCCTCCGCCCTGACTTGTATTATTCCATGATCTTACTTCATATCTGTGAAATGATTCAGAAAGGCAGTTGCCAGCTCGTGTAAACAAATTGTTCTGTGTGGTGCACAGACAGTTGACAAAATGAAGAGACACAGAAGTATCCAAACACCTTCTTTCCTCAGCCTCCGAGATTCCACAGTTCATCCTGTGCACTCCACCATAAATAAAAGGTTATTTTTTAATGACTTATTATTTATTAAAAGGCTGAAAAAAGGGGGAGAACAAGGGTTGTGGTGCGCCCCATGCCCGTGTTTACTGTAGGCCCCACAATGACTAAATCTGCCCCTGGTGCAAGAGGTGAAAATAAGACTTTTTAGTTATATACTGTACTGGAATTTCAGAATTAGTCCATTCCTTAAACGTTTGTTCAGTCACTGGTGCCTGTCAGTTTGTAGTGTGTGTTGGTGATCACATTTCGGATCAGGTCTAATTATCTTCTGGTCTGTTTAGATTTATTCTGACGGTGCTTGAGTCCTCTTCAGAGTATGTCTCTCTTGAAAATGAACTTATAGATGGTAGGTTGTGAGAGGTTTTCTGTGGGTCCATTTCACTGTCGACAGTTTTCTACCGACGAAACAGTCCCGGTGAAAACTGTCAAGAATGGAACCACTACAAACCGCTTTAAATCAAACCAAAATGATCTGCATAGCTAAGGTTTAGGGGGGAAAATCCTCTTTTTTTTGTAATTTTGGTGAACTGACCCTTTAAACGTAATCCCAGCATATCAAAACAAAAAATAAAGGTGCTTCATTATTAAATGCAGGAATGCATTGGGGTTTGGATGATTAAATATGTATTCTTACAGAGACTTCAACTGCAGAGCAGTTCATGTAAATATCTGTATAATAGCTGTCTTTATAGCTTAAATCTGTGCTACCACTCATGCTGTCGGGACCGGACTGTCTATGTGTAAGTGTGTTTGTGTTTTTAAACTGTATTTCTTCCTCCACTAACCAAGTTTCTCTTTGTCCTGTGATGAAAAGACACTTGATTATGAAAAATAAAATATTTTCAGAATTTCACATGAAATTGAAAGCCTGTATATTTCATTAACATGTCAAAATATCACTTTTTTTTTTAACCACAATTCTCAGCATCACATTCCTGCAGAGAAATTTTCCTCACCCTTCTAATTCTTGACAAATGACACCATCCAGCTCAGGGTCTGGCTCCCAATTAAGGCACTCGATCCTATGAGGACGAGTCTATCGGAGATTTAACCCCCCGAAAATTGGCCAACTCTCTAAAATAAACAAACAAACTAGCAAACAAAAACCCCTCTCAAACTCTCAGTGACAGCGGATGGCTTTGCGGCGTGCCAGCTCCATCTGTTTGGCCATATCTCTCCCATTAGCTGTAATGCCGTCCTCCGGGAGGCTTTGCTAGAGGAAAAGCAGACTGCAGCGTTGTAAATACTTTAAGCCTCGAGTGGAGATCTGAAAAGCTCCACTGGGAAACAAAGCAGGACATCTGAACAGTTTCCTGGATCGTCAGCCCAGAGTAGTGGAGGCTGTTCCAACATGCACAGCAGACAAGTTGCTAGTTAAATGTGCGCTGGTTGACTTAGTTCACTTTAGGTGTGCAGTTTGGCTTATTGTCAAGCTTAGTTTTGCAATTAAATGGATGGTTCACGCCAAAATCAATAATACAGATTTTTCTTCTTACCTGTAATTTATCCATCTGTATTGTTTTGTTGTGAGCTGCAGGAGTAAAAACCGTGGAGATGTCTGCCTTCACTCTAATATAACAGAACTTGATGGAACTTCTGCACAATGATACGGTTGGTGGGCATAGTTTGGTGGAAAGAAAATAGTTCCTGCATAAAACACCTCACAACAGGGTCCGTTGATTATCTTGAGTAACCGGGTCATGATTTCTGGGAAAAGACATGGCTGTTGAGCTTTCAGGAGTATTTTTTTGCCATCTAGTTCCATTATATTTGAGAAAAGACAGACATTCTTACAGCCAATACCTCCAAAACTCAGCAACTCACACCAAAACAATCTAGATCAGGGCCAAATACGCATTGCACACTCAGTTTAATATTTTGCACCTTCGGTTGAAATTTGAATAATAGATGCCAAGTGCAAGACGGTAGGTTACGCATCTGTGGTGTCTACATTCCGTTTGGGAATATATTCAGAGCAGACAGACTGCCTCCATGCACATCTTTTATTTTGGTACACGTATTTGCAGCAGTGCAACATGCCAAAAGGCTGGGTGAAAATTAATATAGATCAGCGGGTGTGGTGATTATTAAACACTCCATCAGCCAGTCACATCAGCGGTCTCAGCTCTAATACAGCTGCGCCAATCACAGTTAAACGTGATAACGACTGCTCAGCAAACGGAAAGCTTGAGGATCAGTCTGGATGGATCAGAGCATCACAACATGAACACAAACCACCACAAATCTGCACCCAAAGACGTGGAGTATCAGGTCGTTATAAGAACAATAGAAATTTTTAAAAAAATTAAAAAAAATTGACGAGACTGGTTTTAGAAAAAATTCTTATGTAGCTCACCTCGTACTTGGTCACATAGTTTAGTAATTAATGTTATGCAACAGCATTTGCACTGCAACGTGTTCAGAGGATAAACTTGAGCTACTTTTGCTAAAGACAAACTTGGAAAAGCTGTTGTGATGTGACCAGGTAACTAAATGTCTCCTTCATTTGTGAAATTTTGGGAGGGGGGGTTACAATATGCTAATTTTGCCAATTCTTCTGAATTCTTTCACTTACCTGTAGTGCTGTTTATCCATCTAGCTCATGTCTTATTAAGAGGAGACCCCTCTACACACCAGTAAACTGAAGAAGTCAAGTGTGAGGGAACATAATTTGACAAAATGAAAATTTTAGCAGATGACAAAAAACAAACAGCACACATCAAAAGCAATTAAATGCAAGAGTGGAGAGGAAAACAAGGTGGAAAACAGCAACAAAAATGCATTAAGGTCACATGAACAAAATAAATTAAATCTGAGAAAATGAGAAAAAATAAAAAAACTTAATAATAATAATAATAACACTTACTGTGTGTAAGTATGTGCCCAAACCCTGTAAAGATATTCTTGCTCAGTTTGCTGCCCATTAAAAATAACAACACGCTGCACCTCACAGTCAGTTGCAGCGATCAGCCCAATTAACTCAACTTTTATAAGACTGCTGAAAACAAACGGCCAGTTGAGGCTGTTTCACTTAATCCCGTTTCACAATAAACAATCAACTGCTGTAAATTCTCCTTCAATTATCCCTGCTGAGTGTAAAACATTAACTAACGATGTGAAAGTTGGGATATGAACACAGTCGTGGTTCCTCACAGACAGTGTGTGCAGGGATCCGCAGGGATGCACAAGTAAGATTTACTTTTACAAGCAACTTGATGGACGTCATTCCCCGAGGCAACTTGCAATAAGCGCATTAAAACTTAACAGGAACAAGAGAACAAGAGATAAATGAACTGCATCCATTCCAAACATTACATTACATTATTC
>JAJHUR010091488.1:4480-19381 GCA_027495735.1 Lutjanus campechanus
CCATTTTTTTTTTTGGGGGGGGGGGGGGATTCCGATTTTCAGTCTTTCTAAGAACTACAATTGACAGCATTTTCTCCAAAAGTGCTCCAGATAACAGCCAGGCCTCACTATATTATTATATCATTATATTAATATTATGTACTAGAGGGAACACAATCTCACGGGATCTTGTGGGACGTGATTTCACGGGATCTTGTGTGGAAGCAGATGTAAACAAACCGGAGACTGACGCGGTGCAACAGTTTGCTGTAGTAAAACTTTGCAGTGAGAAAAACAGGAGCAGAAGTTAAACGAGTCTGGATGAGAAAATGTTTGAGGAGACGCATCAACACAGGCTGTTTATTCTCCAGTCAGAACAGGAGGCGAGATTTGAACTGCCAGTCTGTCAGCAGCAGTCTGCTGCTGGCTAACATTAGCATGAAGAGCTAGAAAGTCTACTGCTGTTCAGCGACACCGTCAGCTGCTCAGCTGCTTGTCAATCGGCGCATCCCGGCCTTTAACACTAAAAATTTAATTGATCCATCTTAAGCGCCGTCATCCCGAGCATCATGATGAGTTAGTGAAGAACAAAGAGAAAAAAACTGTCAGTTCTTTCTTATTTCGCCCAGTGACTGTGTCCATTTTGAGAATCACTGTATTTCGATTAATTAATTGACTGTCAGCATGTTTAACTACTGGTTGAGAAAAATGCACAAAATTTGCACCCCTATATGACTTGAAAACAGCTCTGCAGGATGACGTCTTGGTTTTACCAGATGAAAATCAAATCATTACATGTACTTCGGGAAGCAGGTTTGGTTCAAAGCACGTCAGACACAGAATTTCACAAACTTTCTATGATTAGTCACATCATCAACTTGTCAAAATCCCAGAAACCAGTGGCGCAACAGTTCGAGGAAAAACAAGGTGGTGCATGTTTGTCCCTCAGGGAGACTCCATCACTCATGAGGAGTGACGTTTTTACTGTTGCACTTTTAAATTTTCTAATTTGCCTCTTGACCGCGCCAACTGCTCCTTCACCACACGCTCAGCAGATCAAAGGGAAACAAACACAGAGTCTATAATGCATTCAGGTCGGAACAAAACAAATGTCCTGATGCACATGTGTCCCTGAGAACTGAAAGGCAGAGCGGAAATTGTCTCTACAAGTGGTCAAACATCTTTAATGAATTCCAAATCAGGTTCAGCTACATGTGAGGCCAAAAAGCCACACAGAGTATAAACAGCCGGTGGCAACATTCTCCCAAAAATACAACCCTGGGAATGGAAGAAAAGCTCCATACAAGTCTTTCAGCTGAGCGTTTCTGTCTACAAATACGTCTCTACTCCCAGAGGATGAAATGGGAAATGGTGGACAATGGTTATTCTGTAGTTTAGGTGCCCTGCCCAGCAGAGATTAATGCTCCCTTTATTTTTAACCACGAGCGTGCTTGAAAGAAACGACCCCAGCCCTGAAAGCACCGGCGATGCAGGAAATGAAGCCCAACCAGTCGCGCCGTTCTCCTGGCAGACTGGTCCTTTTTCACCTCTGCTGCACTTTGTTGCCTTTTCACACATTGAGATTTTGCAAACTGCAGCGACACGGCTCCCGAGGGGGGAAAAAAGAGCTCAGAGCAGAATGTGAATTCATCCGCGGCTGACAAACACGTTGGGAGAAACCCTGTGCTGCTCTGCACGCTGCCCAGACTTGCCTATTGAACTAACTTCCTGCTTTCCTTTTCAGTGAAACTGAATTCAATGAAAGAAGAGGAATTTGTGTTTTTGTCAACTTGCAATCAACCTTAACTAAAACACTTCACATGAAAGGATTGAGGAACAACTGTGCGTATTTGCAAAATGCTGCAGTCAAATAAAGTTTTCTATCTGAAACAGCATCACACACCAGCATGGCTGATTAAAAAAAAAAATCTCCATACAGGATTTCTTCATGACAATTCCTGCAACAGTACCTGTAGAAGTTACTGCTGCAAAGTTACTGCAAACTGTGTCAGACATCAGTTAATGAAGCCTGCTGAGGTTTTGAAGGTTTATTTGGCCTTCAGATTTTTAACTATGGCTCCGGGGATGATAATGTCGGTCGATCTGTCCGCCACTTTAGTTTTGTCTGAAGTATATCTGGATGATATACCATGAAACTTTGTACAAACATTCACGTTAGCCAGAGGATAGACTGACTCCCTGGATGTACACTGTGGGCATTAAGTCTGCTATTGGCCACCGATTTTAGGCAGCATCACCCATCCACATGCTACCATTTTCAAAATCCCTGTTGCTACGGGAAACAACAGCAGCCTCTGAGCTAGCAGCCTACACGCTGTGACTGGCAAGTCACCACCTGGGATGCTAACGTTACAAACGTAAACAAACAAAATGCAAACTTTTGCGAGGATTTAGTCATTTAAATGTCGAGTGCAAAAGTTCCACCAAAACAAGTTAGCCCTCAACAGTATTTTTAAGGGCACAGTCGCTGCAAATACAAAAAAGCCACAGCGTTTTTTTTTTTCCTTATAGCAAAATGATGTGTAGAACCAAAACTTTCTCCAGCGCTTGTGAGTTAGGTCTGACTACGTGAGACTCCTGACATTTTCTGTAACAACACAGGTTCACTTTTTAATTGAAAAGTTAATTGAAAAACAACTATTTGATGAAATGCCTCATTGGAAACTTTTCATGTAGCACCATCATTGTCCAATACTTTGACAAAAAACTTGCAAAACTAATAACAATCCCATCAGCATCAGCTGTATTTGGTGTTGAGTGCTAATTAGCATGCTATGCAAAACTTGCATGCTAACAAACTAAAAATAGTGAACATGGTAAACACCGTATTTGTTTAACATGTTAGCATTGTTATAGTGAACATGTTAGCATTTAGCTGCTAGTACAGCTAGCACGGCTGTTAGTCTTGTTGGTACATTTAAATCAGGGGCCTCAAACTCGAATTGTCTTGGGGACAACTTCAGCTTCAGCTGCAAGAAAGTAAAATATTTCTGAAAATGTACTTTTTTATGTGCTTTACTACATTATGTGTTTTTTAGACCTAATAAAAATGTAAACATTGTCTGTCTCCTCTTTGAATTAGTCATTAATATTGATAGCTGATCACTGTCGTCTCTTTTCTGCGCTTTCATCAAATGTCACTTCAAACTCTTGCTTTGGGGCGTAACTGATCATAAATGTGTTTGCCAACTGAGAAATATTGTTGCTCAAGCTTTTCTCTTCCGGACATAGAGCATCAGTAAATTGCAACATGCAATCCTTCAGAAATACATACATACGATACTTTTTTTAAACAGAAGTGTGTTTTTATTTCAATTGTATTCAACTGAAGAGGTATTTTAGATTGAGATGAAACAAGTACATCATGTGGTGGGCCGGTTGGAGGGGGAAACGGGGCCAGATAAGGCTCCCGGGCCGGCAGTCTGAGACCCCTGATTTAAAAGCTGACTAGCTATAAGATTTTCAGTATGTTTACATGCACAGATAACTTAATTACAGTGAATAACTGCATTAAAGGTGCAGTAAGGGATTCTGCAGAAAGATAGTTGATAGTTGAGACTCATGTCCAGGTTGTCAAATACGTTATTTGACGATCTGGGATTAAGATTTAATAACTGCCTTCCTCCAGAATCGGTCACTCCACCTTTACAGTAACAATTTGATTAACGGGTGAACACGATCTGCAGTAACTTCCCTGAAATAACCCGAGTTTACATCATTCGTTAGGAAGTTGGGTTAATGTTCAGCGGAGTGTTTGGCAGCCTGCAGCAGAAAACGCTGTGTAAACTCCTGGAGCGCTTTCACAAAACACCCGTAGTGACACACATAGTGAAATGAAACAGTTTTTCTGTCGACACGTAAGAAAAATTTTTCATCCTCCCACAACCACCCGTGCTTTACTTTCATCAAACACGCAGCTTTGCATTAACTTCAGCCTGTGACCTTTGTGGTGTGTGTGTGTGTGTGTGTGTGTGTGCAGAATCAAAACAGTGAGAAAACCCAGCCTACAGCTGCATATGTACATGAGGAGAGTATTGTTATCACATATACTGCGGTGTAGAGTGCATGTAACTGCAAAGAATGACTGAGAAGCGATGTGTCTTATACGCATTTAAGAGGAGATAACAACGATTTAGCACCATCTGAGAGAGAGCTGTGCAGCGTACAGAGGACTTCTGATGCAGACAAACTGGTATCCCTGCTTCTCCTATGATAGTTTTTATGATCGGACCTCGGATTTAAACCTTTCACATTTAAATCAAAATCAAATTAAATCATCTTGTACAAATCACTGAATGCTATACTGCTTCAGATATACTTTTCCCAGCATAATCCTGCTGATCTTTTGAGGTAGATAGAGTCACAGGGTGCTTACTGGTACCTTGTTATCATCACCACTGATATGAGTCACTCTCCCTTACCCTCCTCTGTTCTCTAAAGACGCTGGCTACCTGCTACTGGTGCCTTTTTTCACCTCAAATGAACCCTTGATAAGACCTTAAAGGGAGCTTTGATACGCCGCCAGCTTCTCCACCTCCTGTCATTTTTTCTGTGGAGCATTAAGATATTTACCCCGGGGTTTCTCCAGCCATACACTGCACTTACAACATATTCAGCGTATATGAATAACGCCCTCTGAAGAGGCCGTTTGATGCTGAAATGCAGGGATGTAGGGGGATTACTGTTATTAGCCTGCAGAGCACGCAAAGTCAAACCAAAAACCCCTGACGTAATGTGACAGTTAGCTGTTAGCTTCCGATTCTGAGTCTCCACTATACTTCCTGTTGAGAAATATCAGCATGTATCAGCATGAAGAGAAACTTTTCCCCACTGACGCTGCCTGCAGTCTGCCTCTCCCACCGAGGTGAAGTCACTTTTTTCCCCAGACGCCAGCGAGCGACCTGTGGGCTAATTCCCTCTGACCTTGTGCTCTCTAACCTCTGACGAGCAGCCAAGCATGCAGAGTAAACAGGAGGGAGGATAAACAACTTAGCAGAGGGCCAGCTGATGGGATTTCAGAGCGGTCGGGGAAGCTGAGTGCTCAGTCTTATGCCGGTTGAGTCCAGAGAGGCTCTCAACAAGACGCTGTCAGCTGACGTCCGGCCGTGTTGACACTGAACATAGTGGGACCTCACCTGCCGGGCCAGGAGCACATCTGTGCTCTGTTTGGGTTTAATGTTTTTCACTTCTTCGAATAAAATATATGGGCCAAATCATTAAAGATACATAAAATAACACCAAATCTAACATATAGAAATTGATAGACAATTTTCCTCTTCACCAAAACACAAGTATATGCATGTTTTTGCAGGATTTTACCAGTGAAGTAAACCATACTTTCTTCAAGAGCTGCAACTAACCATTATTTCCATAGTTGACTGATGGGTCAGTTATTCCCTCCATTAATCAATTAATAGTTGTTTGCTTTAAAAATGGTTAAATAAAATTGAAAATTTTGACTTTTTTTCTGATAAAATTATTCAAACCAATTAACTGGTTATCAAAATAGTTGAATAGTTGGCAACTAATATAATAATCAAATTATAATGGATTAATCGCTGAGGTCCTTCCAGTCTTTTCACAATGAGATCTCCCCAGAAAAGGCCTGGTCACACCTTTATTTACATTTTATTTACAGTAAAATACATTAAAGTTAACTGAATCGCAGTGATCTGAGGTTTTGGCTCGAGGGGGTGAAGTAGATTCTATAGCAAACTTTTCTCACTGTGCTAAACTTGGACTAAACTGTCCGAGTATGAACTCCTCCACAAAACAACAGACAGTTAAAAATGAGTTAAGAATTAAGAGTTTTTCAAATTAACTTTTTGTCTAATTAGCAATGAACTTAACAAGATTTTACATTTAATGCTACACTCGCTAACTAACAGACGGCAAGTAGCCACCACAGAGTTTTTCTCCCCTCTTTAATTTATCCTGAATGAATGAAAAGGATGTAAAACCCTGAGAACAAACAGCCATGTGGAAGTAAACTGAACGAGATGAAGAGAACAGAAAGAAGCTCAGGAAGCTGTTGTGACTCATGCTAACATGTTCCCAGCCTGCTAGCTTGTTTACTTTTAGCTCAGCAGCTACTAGTCATCCAGCTAGCCCTAATGTTTATTTTCATGATTGATTTATCTGTTGATTATTTTCTTGATGAATCAGTTAGTTGATTGGTCTATAAAATCAGATAAAACTATACTAAACTATGACCCAAAGATACTCAGTTTAATAGTTGACAATTAGTTGATTAATTGATTAATCATTGCAGCTCTGGCTTGAAGACATCATGTTAACTGATGGTTACAACTGAGCAGCTCTGGTGGTATTTAAGCCATTAGTGCTGCTAAAAGTTAATTAATTGTGTCAAAGAAAAAAACAACAATTTTGATCATCAATAAATGAATAATTGAAGACATTTATCAAGCAGAAATTCAGAAATGTCTCTAATTCCAGCTTCTAAAATTTGTGGATTTGTGCTTGTCTTGTGTTTAAATTGAATTGTACAAAATAAAATAATATTTAAAAATATCTTGGGCTGTTTTAACGGCAGAGAGCATTTATATGTGACACTTTATAGAGTCAATAATTAATTGACCAATTTAAAAAACGTTTGGATTTATAGATAATGTAAAGAATCATCAGTTTCCTCTCTGGTCCTGCTCAGGCATCTGAACTGTTTAGTGTTCAGCAGGGAGAAAATGCCTCCCTTTTCTTTGTATAAAGTGTAAAATGTAATGTTTGAACAGTCGAGGGCCACTTCAGGCAATACAGATAATATGTACCTGTGAGAAAATGTGTTTACTTTGCATTTCGTGTAACGTTGTAGCAGCCAACGTGCTTTCAAAATCTTTCAAGCTCGTGACTGTTTCACCTCGGAGCTCAGCGATGTGCTCCTCTCAGCCTTCTCAATATAACGCCAAAGTAAAAGCACGAGTGCACAGCCTGAAAAAAAAGAAAAAACAATTTGTGAGTTCTGTCTGTGCTGCTGCGGAGTCGTGAGCGGTGAGTGGAGTCGAGCTCTCGGCACAAAAACAAGAGGTAAGCAAACACTCAGACCGGAGCAAAGCCGCTTTCAGAGTGCTCAAGACCTGTTCAAAACCCCATTGTGCTCTCAGTAAATGACACAGTAATGCAGTGTAATGATCAACTGGAGAGATAAAGCTCTGCATACCACAGCCACGACCCGCCCGCTAATTCAGACGGAACAACACAAGTCCGCACAATTCGTCCCTGATAAAACTCCAGTATTAACTGCTGCATTTTTTAACACCGCAGGAGGTGATTCAGGTCGAGATTCCAGCCACTCAAATGACTCGTCGATCAAAAGAATTAATTCGTTATCACTTTGACTGTGTGTGTTTCTGGCAGCATCAGAACGCATCAGTTCATGATAAGCATCAGCATGAATTGTCATTTTGTTGTCGCTCTTTCATTCAGTCTAAGGTCACAAATTTTGTGCATTTTCCTTAACTGATAGTTGAACATGTTAACAATAAATTAGTCGATCAAATAAGCTGCAAAATGCATGTCCTTTTCTCAGTTTAACTTTTATTTAAACCATTCTAGCTGCACATTAGTTATATAAAACATTGGCGCTGGTGCTAGTCAGTCAGCTGTCAGGAAATGATAACCATTATTATCTATGATGTCTGTCATACTTTTTCCAGTATGGCTGTAAAGTTAGCATTAAATTTCTTAAATTTCTTGTCTTAAAACGTCTTAAACTTAACTTGGAGAACCCTGGAGGCGTTCTAGCTTGGTGATTCTCACGCCGACAGAAGTCATATCTCATTTAGAAACATATCGAGCGAGCCCACTTAACTTTTTAGTGCTGTCTTGTTGCTGTGCACTGGAAGTCGCACAGCCATCAATCAAAACTCCTCCGCCTGTTTTACTTGATCCTATATCAACGTGATCAGGGGAGACACAACTATAAGCTCTGAATCCTCCTGACTCATTATCTCAGGCACCAGATGGGACAATTAAATAACTGTGTTCTTTTAATCTCAGAGAACAGCAGCAAAAATCACTGATTAAATGCCTCCAAAACACAGAGTGTTCTGATTTAAGAGCTGTTATTTTAAAGGTGGAGTAAGTGACGGTTTATTGCTGAGACTGGAGGCTAACATCAGCAGTAATAAATGAGACCAGCTGACTGATAGACACTGCAGCACTAAACAACTTAACCGACTCTGTGGTTACGGTCGGGGGCGATGGATGATCCCGTCATCCATCATTGTAGCACCGTGATTTAAAAAGTGCCTTTAAACCGATGAATGTGTTTTAAAGAACGTCAACCTGCTTACTCCACCTTTAAATAAAACAACTTTACATTTGTTATTCGTTTGGATTCTGGGACTGATGCCATTAGATCAGATTAACATCATTATTCCCCATTACAAAGGCTATTGATCTCGTATCTCCAGCTGGGGAAACAGTCATTCACAAGACTTTTGAATTACTGGACAATGATTCAGGAATCTGGAATCCAGCTGATGCAGACACGGCCGACACGTGTGAGTTTATTCTCCTTCTGCTGTTCGCAGCGACGCAACAGAAGCAGTCTGACTGATACCTTTAAAAATCACACTAAACCACCGTGCGCTTTGCCCGGTCGGTGAACATGTGCGGGGTCGGCGTTCAACAAAGGTTAGCTCTGAGGTTCTACAGTTTGATTTAAGGTTTGAAACGATGACTTACGATGAGTCAGGAGAGCTGGAGGAGTGAACCAGCAGCTATGACGGATGCTTGCAAGCATATCGATCTTAGCTGCTGGGTTTTTTTTGTGACCTAGAAAAAAAAACAGACTTCTCTTTGAGACCACTGAAAGCAGCTGCTCACTGCAGCAGAAAGGAATCATCTGCAGGTGCATTTAGAGCTGCTGACTTATTATCACCATTAGACTCTCACTTGCTGCGGTGTCTTAAGTCCTACGCAGGAATGATATGAACAGAAAATTCATCTTTACTTTGCAAAAAACTAAGTTCAGCCAAGTGATGGTCGCTTCACATGGTGCAGTTTTTGGCAGATAAAAGCTGACAGTTGTGAAAGTAACATGATGTTTTCTTTGGTCGTCAATCCAAGATGGTCCTATAGATTCAACTGTGAGACAAGCATACTGACAGCTTTTTGTTTTTGTTTTTTTTGTTGAGTAGAGATCAGCAACCAAAGAGAAAAATGTAAGAACAAATTGTCACAATGTGATGGCTGCTACGACCCACGTTCACAAACGATCAATCAACATGAAAACGACATGAAACGAGGCAGAATAGACTTTGCTGATGCAACATTATCACATTTTTTCACAAGATATAAATGCAAAGCTTGTTTTTTTTGTGCTTCGTTGCATTTTCATAGCCGTAGTTTATGACTATCACAGCTTTCATGATGTATTTTATGTTCTACGAACGTTCATCACTCAGTCTGACAAGCCTCAAAACTGTTACAGATTGTAAAAAAAGATAGCAGTAGTTCTTCTGCAAGTTCACTGTTGCAGCAGTGACTTTACCATTTTTAAGCAGTGCTGAAACAATTCATTGCAGAGAAAGAAGATGATTAATTGTATATTTAATTCTGACAGCTGTCTCCTCACTCCTCTCAACTGGCCGGTAGGGGCCGCAAATCATCGACAACTGCTAGGCTAAAAACAAAAACTGACTTGCATAGAAAAGGTTGGGCTCATCCTGAACTGGAGCGTGTACAGATTAATTCACTAAGGTTTGGCACAAAACAAGATGAATTCCTTCCCGCCATCTTGACTGAACCTCATTGGCTGCTGTCTGTCACTGCTCTCCATCTGCACCGTTACTTCATTGGTGAGATCTGCCAGTTAATAATGTGTCCAAGTATTGTGATTCAATATTACGATTTACTTTGATTTTTGTTTGCCTTTTGAACACTAGATCATGTGAAAACGTTGAACAATATACTTCTAGAGACTGTATAACATAATTATTGTCTAAAAAAAACAATGCACATGACATGTCAGTCAGTCTTTCCAAGTTTTACTTCATCAGCATCATTGCTATCCGGCATATAAAAGTGCTAAATAAAATACCTTGAAGTAACTACTACATTTAGCTGTTAACTAATAGGGCTTCTCCATGGCTAGTGACAGTGTGGCCATGCAGAGTCAAACCATGTCGCTCTGATTTGCATTTCCATCACCACTTTTATCACGTCGAGCTGTGCCAAGTCACGCCTGAGATGGACCTTCGCTGGAGTGGGGCCAAAGCAGGCCTGACCCGTCTCCACGCAGGCTGCGGTGACATCTCGCCAACCGCTGCCAAGCCAGAACAATCCCTCCCTTCCCATCAAACAAGTCTTTGTTGTGAGACTCAGCTCATGTCTGTCAGCTTGTGTCTGAGACCAGAGTAAAAGAGAGGTTTTTTTGGTACTTTTGTGGCTTCTAACTGAATCTCTGTGGTTTGAAGTTTAGTTTCTCTCCTGCGTCGCTGTTTGTACTTTCAGGTATTTGCCTTTCAGCCCCCCCCCCCCCCCTTCCCCCCCCCCCCCCCCCCTCCAATTATCCAGGGGGACTTTCATTGTAAAGAATTTCTCCGCTGGTAATCAATGTGACATTTTTTGCCGGTGGAGCTCAGGTGGAGGCAGAAACCATCCTTAAACACGCTAACACTTGCTTGCAAGTTTTGTTGTCTTGTTTTTCAACAATGGCTAAAGAAAATTCGAGTTTTCACTCACTCTCTCAGACCTACAACTGTTCCTTGAAAAAGTTCACGCTCACTCAGTGGATGTACAATCTTTTTACAGTTACCATTTAGGGTTAGGCAATTCCATCGCCGGTAGTTTCTTTTGGGGCAATTTTTGTCATTTCATTTAGCTAATTTAATGGTCTACAGACTGACAGCCAACACTCTGCACTACTGTGGACTATTTTCATAACTAACGCTGTGAATTAAGGATTTATTTCAACCAAACCAGAGTTGGTGATTGTTGTAACAGTGAAAATACTCTGACAGTTTTGGTGAGTTATATTTTGTTTCTGTCTGTAGCGGCAATATGCTCCCTTTTGCCACTAAGCTCATCTTAGTTAACAAAAAGGGAGAAACTTTTCAGAATTCAGAAGGTAATCGGTCATACCAAATAGCTGTGAGAATATTTCTTTTCTTGACATTTTGTGAGTTCACTTTGGTTCTTTCGTCGCAGCTCACACACATCTGGTTTGCAATAAAACTTCAATTTTGAGCCTTTACTGCATCGATTCTGGCACCCAGCGGCACAGAAAGATGACATTTTGGCTTGGTTAGGTGGTCTACTACTCTGTGTTTGGCTCCAGTTTTTGCTTCGTTTTGCCTCTGGCTAAAACCGTGATGTAATCATGACATCAGCCAAAAAAGGGTCTATAGGAAATTGAGTGTTTATCCAATGATTTAAAGCAGCTCAACAGCCCTGTTGTAATGGAAATGCAAATCCCCGAGTCGAGCCAAGCCAGAACAAATTCTTTGCTGAAATCAGAAGATGCAGTTTATCCACTTTATTTTTTTTTAGATAACATCACTCTTGATTGGTCTCAATCAATAACATGTGATCACACTGCGAGTGAGACAGACTCAGCCACGAATTTAATCTACACATGATCAATATGACCTCAGATCTCCAGGAACAGAATCAGCAGCTGGGCTTTAAGGAACAAACACCCTCATGATAAGATAAGTCCGCTCATTATTGTTGGCGGAGGTTAGCGTCTACATTTCTTCCCCAACATTTCCTGTGCATCCTGGCCTGCGGGATCTGCGCCTCTGCCATCTCTCAGCCAAACATTTGTCCTCAGCATCATGTGAGGAGGACATTTAAGGACAGCGAGGAACAGCTTGTCGTTGTATTGGAATCTGGCAAATCATCCTTTCCAAATTAGCAGGGAACCACAAAGTTTTCAGTCTGGCTCTGAGCTCATTGTTTAAAGGTTTTTGTTGTCTGGCCTTCATCTCTGAAGCGCACTCGTGCAGGAAGAGGATGAAGCCGTGTGTGTGTGTGTGTTTGAACAGATACAGCAGAGAGTGTTTATGGGAAAATGCCTCTGCCCTCCCATGTGAATTATGAGAAAATTCCACAGTAGTTCGGAGGAAGAAATGAAAAAAGAGAACTCAGTGTGTTTGTACAACTAACAAAGTGATGTTATGACAAGAAACAAACCTGTATACAACTGTGCGCTGTCACTGGTACGCTCTTATTGTGAAGGACTGATGGTCTAATGTGGGTAGAATAAAAACTTGTGGGACAACAGTGCTCCTGCACAATAGTTTAGTGCCAATCAGCCTATTTTGACATCAATTTAACTCAAATTAGAGGCATTTTAAATGTGTTTTCACATTTTAATGTTTCAATCTGTTTTTCATCACTGTGCTTTTTATCTCAGTGGGGTAATTTCCCGGTTGATAAAGAACCATTAGTGTTACATTTCAGTAAGCACTGATTAAGTTACACGATTTGAAGATTAAAAATCATTATGGGTTACAACCAAGCTAGGGCTGCGCTGCAACTATTTTCATTAGTCTGCCAATTATACTTTCTGAATGAACCAATTAGTCTGTCAAATGTCAGAAGAAGAAGTGAATAAACGTCCCATTACAATTTTTCAGAGGCTGAAATGACATGACAGCTTGTTCTGTGCAGCAAACAGTCCTGAGCTCAAAGATATTCAATGTACTTTAGTATATGACAGAGGAAACCTTTACATTTAAAAAGCTGCAACTACAGAACATTTGATGAGACGATTATCAAAATAGTTGTAGATTGATTTTCTGTCTATTGACTGATTGTTTCAGCTCTAACCGGGACTAAATTTGGTTGACATGTTAAAGTTTTTAGACGTCTAAGTCGCACATGACAGTTCCACTTTCTTGATCTTTATAGATCGGTAATAAGCCATTAAAGGTTGTCGTACGATTTATCCGTCTAAATATTTTTTGTGTAAATTGCAGAGTTTTGGAGAGATCGGCCCTAGAGATGTCTGCCTTCCAGTGCCAATCATGACCCGGTTACGGTTAAGGATAATCCACAGACCTTGTTGTGAGCAGTTTCATGGTGAAACTCCTTCTTTTTTTTTTTTATAAGTAGAAAGAAAGCAGTTCCGGTAGATTCTATGGCAGAAAGAAAGTAGTTCCTCTGTGAAACTGCTCACAACAAGGTCTGTGGATCTTGTGGATATCTTGCGTAACCAGGTTCAAGATTTTTGGGAAGAAAAGAAACACTGGTTTTTAATTTTTAGTGCTTTGAGCTCCACAAGCCGAGTGCCATCTTCTTCCATCAGACAGACATCTCTAAGGCCGATACCGCCAAAACTCTGTAACTCACACCAAAAAAATCTAGTTGCACCACAGGCCAAAGGAAAAAAATGTGCATTTTTTAATTTTTGGGGGGGTGAACAGTCCCTTTAATAAGAAGAACTTTTTGTTCGTCTGTCATAAGAGCGACTCCGACAGACTGCGACAACCACTGACGTTCTGGAAAAGATCTGCAGGGCATCTGGACCCGAAACGAATTCATTAACAACGTATTAACATTTACAACTTGGATTATATTAAGACCCCCTCGTTAATGTGTTTTAACAGTTATACAACTGCAGTCTTGATTTTTATGACCATTTATTGATGGCTACTTACATTTACGACTGCACATGTTTGACCTCATTTTAATGATTTGAGAAATGACTCAACAGCCACGAGAGCTTGTTCACAACCTGGCAACCCCAAAGTTCTTCTTATTTATGGCTCATAACTAATGTGCAAAGAATTATATAAATGGCCTTGATTAATGAGATATTAATTACAGCTTATTACGCAACTTTGCTGAATACTCGATTCTGATTGGTCTGTTATAAGGTCTGTTATATCTGTCTAACAGACTGTTGCTATGAAGGACAAACTGTTGCTATGACCCAGTTTTGATCATGATGTCTGGAGGGGCAATAAAATCATTTTTAAATAAATATTTTGTGTCAAATTATTTATTTTTTGGAGTAGTAGTTGTTGTGTTTAGTAGTTTCTGTGTAATAAGCAGTTTTGCGTCGGGGTCCTGCACCTCTCTGTCAGGGTTTTCCATTATTTGACCATTATTGACAGCCGATAATTCTCGTGGGAGATACTGATAACTGATCATTTCATATTTTCAAGTTCATATCATCTGTGGTTTATGCACATCTGGGGGTTAAACAGTACTGACTCTTCATATAAGGGGGTCTAAAGAACTAGTTTGATCACGACATGATATTATGCCATGTCTTCTGATATTACAAAGTCTGCCACAATTTCACGATTTCAATTTTATTCAATTCAGGGGCCTGCAATCGATATCAGACGATATTATATGTAGATTTAACACGTTCGGTTACATGTATGTCAACTCACAAAAAGCAACAACAATCAGCCTCGATGTTGATTGTGTATCCCTTGTTCTAGCTCTAAATAACATTGACTTTTACTTTTACATTCAAATTTAGCAAAGTTACAACCTGGAAACCCAGACGTCATTTGGCCTCCACCTCACAAAAACACAGACTTCCTTTTAAATCCCCTGTCTCTGTCAACATCATCTCCGCCTCTATTTGTACACTTGCACAAGTAGACTTTATCTACCTTTCCTTGTTATTGAAAATCTTTTAAACTAGGGATGCACCGATTGACCGGCCAGAGCCCGGAAATGGCCGGTTTTCAGCGTGACCGGCCCTGACCAGTGACCGGCCGGTCCAGCGCCACATATCCGATTCTGTGCCGGTCATATTCGCTCATATACTCAGCACGATGGTCGCGTCATGCGCGTAGCACACACTGGCAGTAATGTCACACCCACCACAGCCCTGATCATAGCAGCACACACTCAGACACATGCTCACATGAAGTCAGTGTTAGCGACAGACTCCAAGAACAGGATAAAGAGAAG
>JAJHUR010091489.1:0-13392 GCA_027495735.1 Lutjanus campechanus
CTTGTATTTCTCAACTTAGGTTCCAACACAGCCACATAGAAACCGAGAAAGCTAAACAACAGATAGAGCAAAGAAAAGAACGAAGCGAAAACACCAATAAATCAGCACCAATCTGCATTGCTGATGTGGGAGAAAGAAAAGAACGGTGAATTATAAAGGGAAGTGATTTATTTCAAGGCCCACTGCCTGATAGTGGAAATGTGTGAATTGAAAAGCTATTAGAGATGAAAACAGCAAGGAGAGGTTGAATGGACCAATTACTGTGGGGGTTTACTGCGAGCTGCCATTGAACATAACCTTGATGGATGATTAGTTGGATCCAGTTCAATGAAAATGTACAGTATGTCTGACTTGTGCTGCTGTGTCAGGTGTTTGTGCATACAGGACAGGCGAGGACTGATGTCGTCTCCGCAGCGAGGACTGAAAATGAGCCTTTGTAATCTGGCAGAATGAGCCACCGTGAACACACATGCATTCAAAGTGGCGTTCAAGAGAGACTGTGTTGCATATCAATAGTCGCTGGTGAAATTGTAAAATCAGCATGAGTTGTTTCATGAATGCACAAAAAAAATTATGACCAATCTAAGCTCCACTTTTATTGCGTCGCTGACCATTAGTAGACACAACAGAACATATTTAAATGAATCAACAAAATCATACTGTTGCAAAGCATCTTTTTCCTACATGTCATACCGACAATACTGTAGTTTCACTTCATTTCATATAAAAGTGACTCTGCAGACAGTTGAGACCTGGTAAGAGCACAGGGCTTATTATTATTTTTGTCAGAGTTACAGGTCTGTGGTGCATTTGTTATAAAAAAAAAGAAGTAAAAGAAGATAAAATAAATAAATAAATAAACACATAAATAAACAGTCACAGGTTTATTGGTGTGTTCAGCTCCTCAGGAAAAAAAGCTTTGACAACCAAGATTTGCCATCTGGCTGCTAAACAACAACCTTTTTCAGTAGAAAATAATAACAAAATCAACGACGTCTTTGTCTTGTTTTTGACATATTTCATGTTTAACTGTTTTGGTTTTTTTTTAATAAAATTATTTTCTGGAAATGATAGCTTTGAGGCTTTGGATGCTGGTGAGCAGTATCGTCCAGGCATTTAGCACAAACGTGTTGGTCAACCTCACACAAATTGCTGAGATATGATCCTACCAAAAATGACTTTTGAATACAGGCATTCTTTTTTTTCTCAAAAAAAAGTCATAAAAGTCTTTTCTATGACATGTAAAAGAGATCCAAGAGGTGGTTCAAAGGTGTTTCTTAACAATACCCTGGTATTCCTATTTTTGATTCCTAAAAATAATCAGTTAAATGATGAAAATGGTACTTTTGTATTACTTTCAAACTATTTGTGATTGCCAAATTGTCATACCAAGTGCTTAAACGCTAACAAAGTGACTGTCGCTCGCTAAAAACACTAGATTTCAGCACATCAACAGATTATTTTAGCACCCTGTGTCGACCAGAGAGGAAAAGTTAAACTGACAAACTCAATATTTCCACTAAATCTCAGTGTCCCTTCTCCTTGCCTCACTTTTCTGTGAGAAATGATCCCACTGAATGGTCAGAGTTGAAATACTTTAATCTGAACAACTATTTGATCACATCACCGGGTAAGATCATCATTTAACCAAACAAAGATCAAAACCAGGCCATTTACAGCTAAGGTATTTGGTCAAATTAGCAACTGTAATCTAGGCATACCATTACTGAGAGTCAGGATCCCACAGTTTTACCCATTCATCCTGCTGATGCTTCATGTCTGTATCCACTTTTGTCTTCTTAAAGACTTTTTTCGGTTCGGCAGCTTATAATAACTTAGTTCAGGGTTCTTTAACTTATTGATAGTGCATCTCAGCACATAGCTGCTTGTAGTCATTTTTCTATTGTTTGCTAGCGGATGGAAAGTGACAAGAGGCATCGTCACACAATACAAGTCGATAGAGAGCCATGGATTGTTTTCCCCTCTGGTGTGGGCAGGGCTTAAATGTGCCGTGTCTCTGTGATGAAGATAAAATTTTAGCTTTTGAGTAATATTTCTTTTCATTATGAAGGTACTGCAGGAAAACTGACCCATACTGTCCATTTTATCCATCTAGGGGATAAGAATTTCCTTTCGCACGTGCATTGTTCTGCATTCAACTCAACACGTCTCATGTGAAACACAGTTTTTGGTTGATCGTGTGCAGCACTGAACCCTTTGTGTGGACATCAGACAAGCAGACATGTGCAAATCCATTTGTTTAACATGGGCAGCAATGAGAAATTGCAGCGTCATCAGTTTTGGTATTTATCAATACTTTCCTCCTTGGATTTCTTAAGACTTTTAATATGTTATAAATGGCATATTTATGAGAGAGTTTCTGTTACAATTTGTGTTGGGTCATGTCATAAAACAGCTGTATAATAATAAAATAATTTGCATTTGTTACATTATGAATGTAATAGTGGTGTTTTGGCATGAATTTGCTTGAAATACATGTTCTTGCAGCAATA
Organism: Lutjanus campechanus; assembly: GCA_027495735.1. NCBI lineage: Eukaryota > Metazoa > Chordata > Actinopteri > Lutjaniformes > Lutjanidae > Lutjanus > Lutjanus campechanus. Next base: position 2,514 of record JAJHUR010091489.1, read on the forward strand.
TTTTCACACAGTAAAATCTGAAAGTGTGTTTTCTTATTCTGAAGCGTCATGGTAATTAGCACCTTTTCAAAATAGGTTTAGAGTACCTTAACTAGTTCTCTCTAAGTTGTGGCTTTGGTAGCTAATTGGGCAAAGTAATTGGTAGCTTAGCTAGCTGCACTTTCAAAGAGGCTTCTCCAACACTGGTCCACACACCAACATGCACACTCACACACACACATGCACATGAAACATGCAGGCCAGTTAACGCTCAAAGTGGTTGTAGTGTTTGGCAGTTATGCATTTGTGTGTTGAGTTCACGTGTGTATGTTTATGTTTGTGTGTGTGTGTGTACTTGTTTGTATGGGGACTTAGTGTCGATGCTGTCACACCCTGTGGCAAGCTGCGCTCTGTCATATCAATGCCAAACCTCCCAGCAGCTGGCGGCTCCTCCTCACCATCCAAATCTCACACACACACACACACACACACACACACACACACACACACACACACACAGAGTCGTGTTTCCATCACTTCAGAGGACATTACATTGACTTACATTCATTTCCTGGAGCCTTACCCTAATCCTGCCCCAAACTACTACTCGCCTAACCTTAGCCCTTACCCCAACCTTAACCTACACCTAACTAAACCCTAACCCAAGTCTTCATCCTAAATTTTAATCACTGACATTATGGGGACTTCCATAAGAAAGGATGGTCCCCACAATGTGGGTGTGTAAACAGATTTATGTCCCCACAACATGAGCAACACACATCCACACACACACTCTCTTCCTGTGTGTCTCTGTTTCGTGATCTCCCTCCATTCTATCAAACCTCTCCCTCTGTTTGCCTGGACGCCTGTGATATCTTTGCTTCCCAGTTGCTTAATTCAGTTATATGTGTACAAACTGTGTGTGTACCCGTGCATGCATGTGTGATCATGCATGTGTGGAAGTGCAGGATGGAGCATGGCAGAGGGCCTAAAGCCCCAGTCTGCCCATTAAGTTGATCAGGGAGTGGAAGCCTGGTTATGGGGCTGTAATGTGAGCTCTGAACAGCTCTGATAAAACAGCTTCCTCCCCACAAGCCCCTGTGTCCAACTGCCGCTCTGGCTGCATTTTCTTTCCCCTTTCAAACAAATCTCCACGTTCAAAACCCCCTCACACCGTCTCCAGCGTTGCTCTGACCTTGATGCTAAGTAAGATTGCTCTTTGTGGGAATTCTTTGCTCCTCGGTTGCTCGAGTTAATAGCACAGCTTCCATCTTACTTACTGAGAAATTTATGTAAATCAAGTTGCAGTGCAAACACACCCACCAAGGACCACCATGCACCCAAACAGCCCCACTCAATCACCCTTTGTATTTGCACTCTGCACACTGCATTAAACTATTTCACGACGGGGTGGCGAGCTTTTGTTTCCCACATAAATCCTGTGATTTAATAACACATTTTTTCCCGTATCATCAAGTGATTCAACTTGCTGGATATAATTTTGGAGTGAGTAATGTTTCCATTCTTGCCTGACATCCAAAGAGGCCTGCTTTTGGCAGTCGATGATATTATCTTTTTGCCAACTGGATCATACTCCATGTTTCACTTATTACCACTTATTATCAAGGGTTTGTGATTTTAGAAAATGTGGAAGTAAGCAATGGATTATTAATACATGTGCTAAAACTTCAGCTTTTCTTTGATGCTTGTTACTGAGGCATAATGCTTAATACAACAATCAGACAAATGTAAAAACCAACAACAAGGGGAAATGAATAAAATTGATCATCTTGGTATGAGGCAAATGTCAAGGGGTGGCCTGTATTAAGCAAGTGAGCAATCAGGTCTTGAAGTTGATGTGTTAGAATCAGGAAAAATGGGCAAGCTCAAGGATCTGGGTGACTTTTACAAGGGCCGAATTGTGATGGGTAGACAACTGGGTCAGAACACCTCCAAAACTGCAGGTCTGGAGTGGTTGGAACCTAGCAAGTGGTCCAAGGAAGGACAAGCGGCCTGTCTGGTCCACTCCTGCAGAAGAGCTATTGTAGGATGAACTGCTGAAAGAGATTATGCCAGCTATGATAGAAAGGTGTGTGTCGCAGACCGGTCAGAATACCCACACTAACCCCTGTCCACGTCCGAATGCACCTACAATGGGCATGTGCACGTCAGAACTGGACCATGGAGCAATGGCAGAAGGCATTGAAGGTGCTGACCTGGCCTCCAAATTCCGCAGAGTTCAATCTGATTGAGCACCGGTGGGAACACCAAGTCCAATGCACTTCCGTGTCCAAGGACTGAAAGGACTTGGACAAGGATCTGCTTCCAACGTCTTGGTACCAGATACCACGGGACACATTCAGAGGTCTTGTGGAGTCCATGCCTTGACGAGTCAGAGCTGTTTACATGGTACGAGGCAGACCTACACAATATTAAGCATAAATAAAGCCTCATCAATCACCTATTTTATCCATCAGGGATGACAGAGGAACTCTGCAAGTTGACAGGCAAGTATCCGAAGCCAAATTACACTCAATATAGGACACTCACAAAGAGTTTGTGTCAATATGTCTCATATCTGCAGGGATCCAAACAGACTATCAGTTCTGATCATGTAGTGGCTTATAATTGTCACAGCAGAAAATGTGTTTTGACATAAGATGGAGAGTTGCTGCTCATTAGCTGGTGAAGAATTACACTGCTGCCAGTGTTGATGGTCTCTATTTCTAAATACCTGAACTGTTAAGATCTCTAAGAGATACATTCCTGGCTAACAAGTTAATACTCACTTATTTACACACCCAGTTACAACATTAGCATTCATTTGGAATTCATCTGATGATTGACTGAATTCCAGTATAGAACAAGTCAAAATGTTTGTGTACCCCTGTGTCACATACACACAATTTAGTAGTTAGGTTTTATGCTTTCACTGTTGTTAGGCTGGAGAGCTTAATTTACCTGTTGGGCCAGTGACTAAAGAAAAGAATTTATTCAAAACTAGCAGATAGGCTGTATTCAGACCAAATCGGTTGTTCAGAGTTGTGTGGTGCTGTGGGTTTAGGAGAAGTTTGTGCTGAGATCGTAACGACTGTGAAACAATCAGTAAATAATGTCTTATCCCTCTGATTCACCAGCTTTCTTTCTGTCACCGTTCCCTCTCCTCATTCAGTCTCCACCTTGTTCAACCACAGCTGCGTGCTCTCTCACCCTGGACACAAATGGACACAAACCAAAAGAAGATTCACGATATCACTATTTTGCAGCATGAACTGCTGCCAGATCCGGACATACTGTAGAAGGTTTAATATCATCGTTTGGTCCATGAACTCTCCCTGGATAGTGTCCGGTTTCAGAGATATATCAGGCTGAGTAAGTCCGACCAGGGGGTGAGATGTCTCGATTGGGCGGTTTATCAATGATGCTAACAAAGCAACACAGCATATTAGGAATGTCTCATAAGTTGGACCACCAAACATTAGAGTAACGTCTGAAAATTTGACATATCTCTGCAATTCAACTGCCAGTTGTCCATCTGTATCTGACTGTTGTTGTCAGTGCATAGTCAAACTGATTCAGCCTCTTTCCTCTTCCTTTAGATTGGATCTCCATCAATTCTACTTTCTACTTTCTTCACCAACTTGTTGCTAACTAACTGCCTGCCACTTGTTGCTCATACAACAGCTTTATCAGAGCCTGTACGCTGGAAACGGGGCAAATTAGTGCAGAATTTGTGGTCATACAACCAAAATAATCAACTAAAAGTGAGAGCTGAAGAGTTGCAGAGTTGAATGACAATTCTCTGAAGCTCCGTCATTGCAAGTGACCTCTTTATAGCCTTTTGATTTATTGTTAGAACTATTGATTTGTGGAGTTGTTTTGTCTGTCAACATATATAGCACATATGCAATATGTTGATCAAACTGTTCGGAAATCAGGCACCAAGTCAGTATTTTGTTCTTAATGTATGACCTTGGAGCTTTTATTGTGTGTGTATGTGTTTGTGCGTCTGTGTGCTCTTCAGTCTGCTGGAGATGAGCCCGGGATAAGATCTGCTCATTTATTATTCAATTAAAGATCGCTGAGGTCATGGCAGATCATTAGCCATGGAGGTTATTTCAAAGGAGGGAGACACGCAAACACAAGCAGACAGACATGCAGACGGAGCGATGAAGGTGAAAACAAGAATAAAAAAGACCAAAAGATCAGTAAAGACAAATGTATTGATTTTGAGATTGATTTTTTTTATTTCATTATTTTGTCTGCTCTTATTTTGAAACCACAATTCCTAATTACAGTATCGTGTCATGCCCCCCCCTGCTGCTGAGACATCCTGATTGACTTTGTTGATGGCTTTTCCTCATTAAAACCGAAGACACTGAGAAAGATCTATTGGGGCTGTATCAGAGGGTTTGCAGTGCAATTTCTAAATAGGGCTTAAGTGATCTATGCTCTGTGAGCAGATTGGGAAGAGCTCCCTGAGACAGAAATAACCACAGCTCAGCATCAACAGCAACAGCTCAAGCACACAATATTTCTTTTTGCACGTCCAACACATAATAAAATCAAGAGAATTTCCAGAGCTGCAGCCTTTGGACAGCGACAACAATAGAAATTTTAATAGACTTATGTGCTATTGATTTTCTCTGGCCATCAAATGTTGAGTATGGAGAGAGATAAATAATGAAATGGGACACACACACACACACACACACACACACACACCAAAAGCTATTGACACCTGCAGTGTACTGTAGATGTGCCTTTATAAAGAGGAACAGGGTGAGGGCTCACTTTAGTTTCCATGGAAACAATTATGGTATTTTCTATTAAATGGAGTGGAAACATATTCCTGTGTTGGCAGCGATTTTCTTTTAAGACCTTTTAGAAGCGGGGTTGTATGAGGTACTTATCCATAGTCAGTGTATTACAGTAGATGACAGTCTGCATACCCCCTGGTTTCGCGAAGCAGACAGGAGCACCAGCACAGAAACTGAGCAATGTCCCGCTGTGGACAGGGTCAGCCTTGTAAAAAATGTAAATCAGAACTTACCCTTTGGCAAATCTGAACTAAGGCCCCTTGAAGTCACAAAGAAGCACAAACAACCTCCCCAAGGTGGTGACAAGGCAGGTGAAATTAACTCATCTAATGCTGCGTTTTTTTTAATATAAAATCCAATATCTCCGCTATAAAATTATATTGCTGTAATCTCTCAAACAAAGGCCTGGGTCTTTTGTTTGAGGTTTTTATTTGAGACAGGCAAAAGCTCAGCCACCTAATTACTTTGGAGACAGCTTCAGGAACATATACTGTATTTGTAGTATGATGGCTGAGTTAATATAAATTGAAAATAATCATTATCTTGAAAGTAATCCCAGCCAGTTTCAGTAAAAAAAAACAGTGCAGCGAGGTCAAAACAAAGAGAGCTGGACATGATGTTTGGTTTATTCAAAACTGTATGGGCAGCTGATTAAATCAGTACTCCAAAATAACTCCTTAGATGAACTTAATCAAATCATGGAAAGCATTTCCACATGTTCAAATGGCTTGATTTCAGCATTAAGCAGTTCTGTTGGTCCAACTTAATGTACTTGGCTGCTCCAACTAATTTTACAGTAGTATTATTAAACATGTGAATTAAGTTGATCCAACTTAAGTTAAGTTTGACCAACAGAATTGTTTATTACTGAAAGAAAGAGATTAAATAACATGGAAGTACTTTCCTTGATTTAATTATAAGTTCATTCAAAGAATAACGTTTGAGCAAACTTGAAGGGTCTAAATGTGAAATACAGCCTCATTAGCTGTCAGGAATTCTATTTTTGTTATGTACACAACTAGTGGTGTATTGACCTCTGGAGTACAGAGTCACGTGACACCCCCTCTGTCAACTTCGGGTTTGGTCCAACTAATTTTACAGTCGTAAAATTAAACTGTTAAAAGAAGTTTATCCAAATCCATTTAATCACATGGAAATACATCCCATAATTTAATAAGTTCAGTCAGTCAGTTAATGACATTTGATTGTCACTTAAGTCTATAAAAAAAACGACAACAAACAATTTTACATTTATTTGTTTTTGCATCTGTCTTTTTTTTTTTTAGCTTTCTATGTGTAATTTTTATGTTTTTTAATGTATGAAACTTTCTCATTGTCCACTTTAATATGCCCTCCTAGCTAAATCTAATGCAGTCTAGTACAACAGTCCTGAAATAAATGTTGTTGTTGAAGCTGTTGGTGCTGATACAACTGCATCCTAGATGATGTAGTTTGTGCTCTTGTTGAACTCTGAAAGTTGCACTGAGGGGTGTTAAATATTTGGTCAACCCTCACTGATATAAACCGGCTGAACAAGATATTGGACACACCTTGCAAAAACAGACCAAAAAAGAAAAAAAAAATCCAACCGCTTTCAGGTGACAGACTGTACATTTGTGAATTAGGACATTGGTTTTGTGCGACAAGACAGACGTTGGCAATTCTGCCCAGGTGGGAAATAAAAAAGGCTGTGTCGGCGGTGGCCTTGATGTGCGGCTGCAAAGATGAATCGGGAAAACAACGCCGAGGTTTCTGAGCGGAGGAGTTGTGTGTAGTTGTGCGTCCGCCGAGGTTAAGAGTCAAGAGAAAGAGACAGAAAAGAGAAAGATGTTGCATCTGAGAGGGCGGGAGAAGTGCGTGGATCGGTCTTCATCTGACTAACGAACTGTTTCGCTGCTCTCACCTTGAAGAACAGGGAAGCAGAGAAAGATTGGTGTGAAAATTTTTAATGAAGCTTTTGATTGCGGTCAACATGCCACTTATCACTATAAAGTCTTTCTTGCATGCTAATCATCACTTTCTATCAGGCATGATTATAATTTGTACATCTTCTTTTTGTGTAGGAATCATATTGTATGCATGAGATAAAAAAGCTGATTTTTCAATAGAAGAAATATCAAGTTCTCCTCAGCCTCATAATGAACTTTGTCAGCCTTGAACTCTATTTTACTTTCCAGTACAGACGGTTCAAATCCTCCCCAGTTCAAATCATGTTTGTTTTATTGGCTAAAAGTGAATGACTGCGAACACATACTCCTTCCACCCTGCTTGCAATTAAAATTATTATTTTCCCACAGTTAATGAATGTTAGCATCCTTTTGAGCTTGGAAGCACCTTGACATGACATCCGCGGTGATAAGCAGTCCAATTACCAGCCGGCTGGGTCAGAAGTTGATTCGAGCGTCAAGAATTTTAGAAGAGAAAATCCTCCCTAAGTCTGTGCTGGCATCCACAACAATAATGACTGCAGTGCTCCTGCCAAAGGGATAATTAAACCTGAAGACAATGCGAAACTAAAACTAGGTCCTCTCTCTGTCTGCCTCCCCCTTTCTCTCTTTTCTCTTGGAGTTGAAACTGTGGCACTGAGGGACGAGATGCTCAGGCCGGGGATGGGTTATTGACGCGGAGTGATGTGTCACGCGGGTCCTGAGGCCTGGATGGAGGGTGATGAAGACCAGTCTATTTGCGCCACTAGGGAATGTCACTTAGTGCCAATCACTCAAGAAAAGCTGTCGAATATTGGTCTTGTTCCATGTTTCTATCGCTTGTTTCTTTCTCTCATTAATCTGTCTTTGTCCGACTCACTCACACACACACACACACACACACACGTCGACACACCATTACATCGAACTGCCAAGAATCAAGGCTGCTCCCTCTGGCGTCTGACTTGGAGCACGCCCATTCTTGAGAACTGGGACAAAATGTATTTTGAGTGGGGTTTTGATTTTTACTCTTCAACTAGCCCTTCACCAAGCCCCGCCCTCCTTATTTACTGTTGCCACACCTGTCAAGCTTTTCATTTTTGCACTGCACATACACCATTTACAGTGAAAACGGTGGCAGATTTAACATCAAAATTGGCAGCAATTGTTGAAATATACGATTCTGTAGAAAAGAAAAGGAAAAAAACTTCTCATTTCTAGCTAACGACCTTGGATTTTGTCGGCTAAAATAATGATTTTCTATGGCAAATTTTCTAGGTGTGGCTAGCTAAAGTAAGCTAACGCTAATGCTTGAACTATATTTTTTTTAAAAGACCAAACTCTTGTAATGTAATCTCCATCACATGGAAAATGGGACGGAGTTGTGTTCTCTGAATGTTAATCAAAATACACATTTTTAAACCATCATTTTTATTAGCTTTGATTTAGAAGGGCTACAGAGTTTGACACGAGACCAATCTGATAGCAGTGTCATTGAATGAATTTGTCGAAAAGTAGAAACTTAACAGCGCTTGAGCAGTATTCCCGCCTTTTTTAAACCAGGAAGTGATATAGGGATCCTATGGTTATATCTAACCCTTTATATGCCTGATTAAATCATGGTTTTGTAAAAATCTGATGGATTTGACAGAAATCTGTAAAATGACTTTAAAGGACTAAATTTTTCATAAAAAATCGATTTTAAAACAAAGATGATTATTTGTAGATATTCTTAGTTTTAGATTTTGAAGGCTCTTTAACACATTTTTAAAAATAGTTTGAAGTTTTCTTCTGGCACAGAGCAAGTTTAGAAATTCAAAAAAATAAAGCGAACCAAAACATTTTTCATACTTTTTTCAGGGACAGTAACACCCAGTCCTATTCATGAATCTTTAATGATTTTTGTTTGTTTGTTTGTTTGTTTTTTTGTAGGACATGATTTGTCCCAATTCTCAAGAATGGGTGAGCTCTAACTCCACTAACTCCAGAGCACAGCACGTGTTTGTGTGTGTATGTGTGCTTTGTAAGAGCAGCAAACACACACGCCGGGTGCCTTTCAAACTACAACCTGCCTGGCTGCTGTGTGACAGAGAAGCTAATTTGCTCCGCCAGAATACTTTACCCAGCCGCCATGCAACTCTGGCACCCTTCCACCAACCAGCCTATTATATTAGAATATCTCTCCATGCATGCCACAATAACACATTTACAACCAATGAGTGTGGGGCGTTCTGCCCTAAATTAGCCGTGACTTGCCTTTCAAAGGGTCATAAATAGCTGTGAACGTTTCATAAACAGCCCACAGAAGCTGCATAACAATACAAGGATAGTGTTTAACTGGATATGTTGTCATGACAGTGTAGAGCAGTGCGCGTGTCACAGACTTTAGCAGATTGAATTAGCAAACTAATCCACCCTCATTGTCATGGTGACTTCAACGAAGCTGCATCTCTTTTGTAACTGTAAAAATAAACTATTTGTTTTAACTGGAAAGAGTTAGTGTACAGGCTGCCTCAGAATTATAAGTTGACTGAATTTGAAAAGACAAAGTTGAGATAATTTCGTTGATTCAAAACAAATAAACAAATAAGATAAAGTTGAACTTGAGAACACACATTCAATAAGATTAAGTTATTAAATTGAACCAACTCTTCAGTCACACTGTCAAACATGTTTAACATTTATTACAATTTATTAACTTTTAATTAACCACACTGTAAAAATGAATAATTTTTTAAGATGTTTGAGTTTTGAGCCCAACTTAAACTCTGAAGTTTTGAAAAAGTTTTGCGAACTGATATTTTACTTTTTTCTTTGAGTTTTAGAAACCTTCAAAAATATTTTTTCAAAAATTTATTGAGCAAACTGAAGTGAAAATGGTTAATATTTTTATATTTTCAATCAGAACCATTTAATTTATCTGACCCAAATAGTGACAAAAACAGTTTCTAAAACTCAAGATTCAAGTTTATCTAAATGAGAAAAGTAAATCATCTCAAATAAAGATTATAGGATGGCTAAACTTCCACTTTCACTTTAGTTGGGCTCAAAATGCGAAAAAAAAATGCAGTAACTTGCCTTGTAATTTTGAGTTGTCTCAACTTTTTTTTTTTTTTTAACAGTGTAATTCAATACTAACCTTCATCATAGAAAAAACAAGCAATCGTGTGTTCTCATCATATATGTTTTCTTCAAACTATGAAAATGGCGGGTCCCACAAGACTTTTGATGCTCAAATAATGCATGCTGGGAAGTCTGCTAATAAGCTATTGATGTTCCTTCAGAAACTCGGAAGGGTTTTGAGAATAAATACTAGAAATGTTTAACTTTATTTCACTTGAATAAATAAAACGCAAAATTTGCGTTAAGTAAGTGAGAAAAGATTAGATTCCAATGCATGATTTTTTACAGTGTATGTGTGTGTTGTTCTACACGTTGAATAGCTGTGTATGCACATGGTCATGTGGGGTGTATACTGTGTTTGCAGGTGGGTGGGGTGCGTCGGAGAATGACAGATGTGTCAATTCCCCTTCACTTCGTACCCTCACTGTGCATCGCTGTCACTGAAATTACACGTCTTTCTACCAGCGAAACACAGCATCACACTGAAGGAAACACTGACAGTCTGTGTCCCCAGCAGCTCCCAGAAAATTGTCATCGACTAGTGAAACTAAAGCGTATGTAGGAATGTTCATGTGTCCCAGTTGTCATTTTACTGCGCAGTATAAGTCAGACACAGTGTTTAGAGAGCAGTTATTAGTTGCTACAGGGAAAATGTCACTAGGCAGAGGAGCAATAACTGAGGTGAGAGAATCTAATGCGGAGTGCTGCCTCGGTTGTAAAACATGATGCAAAACAACAATTTAAAGGGAATTTCAGATTATTCAGGCAGGCTACGGAGTGAAAAAGGCTCAACTACTCCATGTTTTTGCACATTTTCTTTTAGTACTTTCTGTATCCTTCATATCACTTTCAGAACTACAGTATTTCTTATTATATTTATCCAGTAAGGTTTGGCTTTCAGTCTCTCCGACCCAGATCTCTGTTATGAATCAAACCGGTTGCATGATTTGGAATTTCGGGACTGTCTCAATCCCAATGTTCAAACCTTGAACACCATCACCACAACATTAACTTTTCATCGGTTTAGAGGGG
>JAJHUR010091490.1:6921-18478 GCA_027495735.1 Lutjanus campechanus
AAAGTTGGGACATGTGTAGAATGATTTTCAATTTTTTTAACTTGTATTTTGCTGAATAATGTACAAAGACGAGATGTTTAATGTTGAGGCTGATAAAATTTATTGTTTTTTTTGTGTAAATATTCACTCATTCTGAATTTGATATTTGCAACAAGTTGGGTTGGAGGCAACTAAAGACTGATAATTTTTCTTAACTCATAACTGCAAGAAATTTTGGGATTTCACCATCTACAATCCTTCTTAACATTAAAATATTTACAGAATCCAGAGAAGTCTCTGTCTGTAACCTTTGACCCCTCAGGCAGCCCTCCATTAAAAACGGCATTTTTGGAAAAATATGAATGGAGTTTGGTCTGATCACCTGAAAGATCGCAGAGCAGACGATATTTTAATGTTAATAATTCACATAAATTCAGCCTTGTAATGTCTTGTAAACAGCATCAAGTAAAGGTGGGAGTGCAGCTAAAACTGACCTGTGTTCTACGTCTCGGATCATCGTAAAAGGTTGCATAATAAGCACAAGATGGCGATCAAAATAAAGACCTCCATCATGTTGGCACCAGGTGCATTTATCCAACTTTAGACTCTAACATTTACAGCCAGAATAAGATCAAAAAACAACAAAAAGACAGCAGAGAAATATTTATTTGACCAAAACCAACACTTACCTTGTCTTGGAACGTAGTCGATCTTGATTTCTGAGGAGTAAAATATCTGAATCAGTCTTCACATTTTGACACGGATAGCGAAATTTTCACAAAAATTCACATCAGATGCTTCATATTTTGGTTTTCTCACCCAGGAAGTTGAGTTTTGCGGAGAGAGAAAGCGCATAGCCATCAGGGACAAAGGTATAATCCCCGGCGTCCGAAGGCTTCACGTCATCAATCGTCAGCTTGTGGGTCCTGGGGACAAGTTACCAGATGTTACCAAGGAGACAACACCGGTTGTGACCCGCGATTATGCAAAAGACAGTTGCCCTGGCAACATACTCCATGAGGCAATATCGCAGAGTGAGAAACATACTAAATGGCTTTCACCTTGTGTGACCGCTGGTGCCTCGGCATATCTCCTGCCCCTCTGATGGAGGGATTATTGAGAGAAACCCCGGACCCCAGGGGTGTGCATGATGCGTGCGAGTGAGTCTGTGAGTGTGTGTTTAGAGGTTAGAGCTTTACAGATTGCAGACTATCCAAAAATAAAATGGGTCAAACAACTAAGAAAACCCCCCTGGTAATAGTTTGCCAAGCCATGTGGCAGACAGTGCTTATTGTGAAAGCTGTATGATTTTGTGACATTCAAACGTGGAACCCACAGCAGTTTGATGTGATACCTTCCAATGTGCGTCATTTTGATGCGATCGCTGGGCTGGACTTCGACGCCGTCCTTGAACCATTTGCCCGTCACTTTATCGTCAGACACTTCACACTTGAACACGGCCTGTTCGGCAGCCTTCACGGTCAGGTCAGCGATGCTCTGCAGAACCTCCAGCTCCTTATCTGAACACACCAACGCCAACATGAGATCAGCGTACGCGTTAGAACGTACCGGCAGAACCATTTTTTGAAGAAAGGGTTCATTGTAAAAAGGTTTTTTTTTTTGTAAGACTTAATTTTTTCCTTTGAAAGAACCCTTTTTAAAAGAAAAGTTCTTCAAGGATTGTTGAAATCCTTGAACTTGTTAAGGGTTCTTTGCAGCACAATATACAAGGGTTCTCAGTTCCCCTGGGTGGGTTCTAGAAAAAACACTCAGAATATTAAAGGGTTCTGCATAGAAGCTCCTGGGTGGGTTCTGGATTAAATCACTGAAATATAAAAAGTTTTACAGTAGAACTCTTTGGATGGGTTCTAGATAAAACCCTTTAACTATAAAATGGTTCTTGATAGAACCCCCTGACTGTGTTCTAGATAAAACCCTTAAAATATAAAAAGATTCTCAGGAGAACCCCCTGAATGTGTTCTAAATAAAACCCTTGGAATATAAAAGGGTCCTCAATAGAACCCTCTGAGTGTGTTATACATAAAAGCCTTGTAATATGAAGAGGTTCTTGGTAGAACCCCCTGGGTGGGTTCTTGTAAGCACCCTTAGAGGGTGGAAAGGTTCTGGATAGAACCCCCCAGAGACAGTTCTGAGTGGAACTATTGCAAAATAGAGGGGTTCTCTGTAGAACCTCTCATAGGGGATTCAGGGTGAAACCTTTCACAGATGGTTCTGGGTATAACCCTTTATGTTGGGTTCTAGGGAGAACTGTAACTACGACTGTCCACTGAGGAGGACGGACAGACGTCTCCTCACACTCTAATCAGTTTAGGAGACTCGTCTGGCTCGGAGGGGGCGCAGACAGCCTGATCTCCGGGGGGGTGAGACGGGAACCCAACCATCAGTTTTGGAGGTGTAAGATAAAATTAGCATGACGAAGCGTGTGATGAACCACTGATACAAGGGATTCATGAAGTAACATTAATTATGACAGGAGTCATGACTAATTTATTGCTTCTCATGCTTGTCAGAATGAAAAACATCAACATGTCCTGATGTGTAAATTTTCCTGATTGAACGCAGACGTCTGAAATACTTGTTAGCAAACTTTACACACCAGCTGATCACCCGCGGCTCATTTTAATTATTCATCTAGTTTGTGTATTTTTTTTTAAATAAACTTGATTTGCTGATAAAGATGCAATTTTTGTTGCATTTGCAGGCTGATTTGAGTGTTTTCCAGTTGGAGGAAAGTCTGGTCACCTGCTGTAATCACCACCTTAAACAAAAAGGACACCACCAGCATGCAACTGACGAAGTTTTAACTTAAATTTCAAACAATGGCGATGACTTTAACAGAGGAAACGTTACCTTCAACCTCCAGCTCTGCCTTCGACTCTCCTCCGTTGGTGAAGACGTGATACATTCCAATGTCCTCCTTAGTAGCTTCATTTATGATCAAAATGTGTCTCTTCCCATCCTTTTTAAACCTGTACTTTGAACCTGCCGTCTCTCTGTTGATCTCGACTCCATCTTTCATCCTGAGGAGAGAAAAAACACACACGCACGCACACACATATGCTTCATTGACACTTGAGCACACAGAGAAGTGAGGAAGAGCTGATTGACACGTCTGCAGTGTTCTACATGGCTGGAGCCTTCAGGGATCACAGGGCTTTGGCACATTTTTAAAACGGTGCAGAAGGTGAAGATTTCCTCAGATTTATTTGGTGGTTTTAGGGGCTGCGTTCACAGCCAGACACTTACAAGAAATGTACAGTAGAAGTGGAAAACAGTGTTTTCAATCAAAGAGTCAAGCTTCTCGGCAGCTAAACTAATTTTTCGGTGCACATTCATGACTGTACAGTATGCTCAAGGACCTCTGTGACTCACAGTTTTTTGAAAAGCACCAGAAAACTTAAACTTTCCTTTCGTTTTTTTTGCCTCAATGTCAGTTTCATTTGTTTACATCCAGCTTATATTAAGCATATTATCATATTATCACATTATCTTTATTTTTTTGGATAAACAAACTTTTGATTTTATGAAATATTGCTTCGTGTTTATCAAAGCCAAGAATCTTTTTTTTTGAGTGTGACCTCACATCCATCCCACTGTCTTGAACATGAAATCGCAGGAACGCTTGGAGGGAATTTCTTCAAATTTGGCACGAATGTCCACTTGGACTCAAGGTAACGGTGACTGGTAGATCTGGTTCAGTTTACAGTCGAGTTTACGGCACAATTCTGTTGTAATCTGCCCCTGATTACTCTCTAATAAAGTCTAATTACCCTCTGATAAAGAGTCTAATATTGTCTGTAAAAGAACATGATTTTTTTCAAGATGTGAGCAAACTGATCAGAAGAAAACATCTGGCCGTGTCACAGCAATGTGTTTATACTTGCAGTTTAATAATTGGCATTTACTGTATGAACTCTGCTGCTGTTACCTGAACTGAAAACATTTCCTGCTCATGATGAGTCAGATGAATCTTCCACCACGTGAGCTTTGCCAACATTTCCCATCAGACCATTTGTTGATGTTTGACGGGAGATGTTTTTGTTTGCAAGCCTTTATCTCAGTGGATCGTGTTTGAGCTGGGTACGAACCATTAGCGAGGCGTGACATCACAGATTATTAAATGACTAATGCATTTTAAACCAGAGGGACACGTCGGCTCACCATCTGACGTTGGCTCCTTCCTCAGACACCTCCACCTCGAACTCCACCCTCTCTCCCACCACGGTGTGGACGTCATCCAGCAGCTTGGTGATGGTGATCGGAGGCTCTGAAGACAAATTCAAAGCTCCGAGTCAAACTTTGAAAGCGTTTGAGGAGGTTACTGAGTCATTACCAAACTGCACCACTGAGTTACGTGAATCACTTACTGTAGAGTACACTGTACGTCTGTAAATCACCAGAGTAATACTGGTGAGGAGCATGAAAGGAGGATAAAAGAAGACAGTTGGTGGATGAAAACAGCTGTAGGGTTTTCAGTCCGTCAGTAGTGAGTAAGGCCTTTTTTTTTTTGCACAGGACATGAAGAAACGATGATATGGTAATAGTTGAAGGCCAGCAGATTCTGGCGCATGCAAAGTCTTGATTTGGACTAAAATACAGGCCGACTACACAGTCCAAATCAAGCGCAATTAAGTAGAAATTTACCTTCCTAAAATGAGAAGCTATCATTTATTGTCTTCCAGTAAACAGTTACATCACAACAATATTAGTATGTTAAGTTATGGAAGTAGTAAATTTATTTAAATTGATGACTCAAAGCAATCTGTACTTAAAAGAGCAATATGGTGCAGCTCTGCATCCAAAAATGAGTGCTGCAGTCTAAATAGCAATTTGGAGCCATAGATTGTATATTAAATAGGCTGAATATTATTTTTTATGATCAAGTGCAATAAGAGACTTTGGATGCACCTACACCCTGAGGAAAGGCACGGTCTCTTCTGGACACAACCATTTCTGGACAGTCTTTAGAAGTGGGACTCATCATTCATCAACTTTAAAACGTATTAATACCAACATTCTTATTTAGTGTTTTGGGTGAAATTTACTGTATTCTTTACACACATACAGGGGGGGGGGGGAATTTTGGGGGATAAATTCATGAAATAATATTGCTGTCAGATGTCCCATAACATGTCAACTCTGTAGCCCTTTTAAATCAAAGCTAAATAAGAATTATGGTTTTAAAATGTGTATTTTGATTAGCACTAAGAGAACTCTGAGAAACTTTAAGAAATAAAATGGCTGCTCACAATGACTTTGCTGTGCATTTTTAAATGAACATGCTGTTAACTCTGTAAGACTGTCAGATTTTCCATCCAACAGAGTTGATGCCTACATTTTAATAAAAAAATTGGCTTAAAAGTTTAGAGTTTGAACTTTAAAATGTATTTTCCAGCACAATCGAAGAGTAAAAATCAAAACCCCCTCAAAATACGGTTTTGTCCTAAATATCAAGAATGAGTAATTTATTTCAGTGTTCTCGATAAGTAGAAAACCCTGTGCACCGTTTTTTAGTTTTGGAAAACAGCACAATATACTCCTGAAGTCCTGATCAATGCCACCGAACACACCCGTCTGCAGAGGTGGAGGCTACTTCAAGTCTCCTGAGGTGGTGGGAGTCACATTGTGTAACCACATGGTGTGATGCTTGATGCTCTGCTAGCCTCAGCTATTTGTCATCGTCAGCATCCAGTCGCCCCTCCGGACGTCTCAATTCTCTTCAACCTCAGCTGGAGAGCCCAGAAACTCTCCGAACCACCGTCACAGAAAAACCCGCATGTTTTGACTGCAGGCCTCTCAGAAGTTTGGTTAAAATAAACTTGGTGTCTTCAGTGTAATTTGTGGTTTCTCTGCATGAAAGCTGAGAGAAGTGCATCTCTCTCAGTAATGCATGAAGGAGAGAAGGTAGAAAAAAAGCAGTGAAGTAGTAGTTTGTGTAGATGTACAGTAGGTGGTGAACAGAGTAGCTAAATGCATAATAATGAGTTAAATATATATAATATAAGCACACAAAATGAATTATTTTACTTTTAGCTGTAATTCTACATGTGTGGTGTTTAATAATCTGGTCTGCTGTTCTATTTCTTTGAGCAGTTGCAGTATAACAGCTCCAACTCCAGCTCGGTATGTTCAGCAAATTTCAGACTTGCATAGAGTGTCAATTGAAAGACGCTATAGGGTGTGAATTCGCCCCGGGGCGGCGTGAACTGAGGCGACAGCGACAGCGTCAGGAATCTTATGCGTTACTGCATAAACATACAGAGGTGAGAGGAAAAAGCAGCGAGACTGAAGGAAAGTGACGGAAGAAACTGAGTTTCTGGTGAGTTCTGGAGTTCGATCATAGGCTGCAGCCGCCGCACAAACACTCACAGGCACACACAAACCGCACACGTGGTCGGTTGTTAGCTAGCTTACAAAACAGCTAACATTTAGATGATGGTATGAACGAATTTCAGCAGCGATTCACAGGAAGTATTCCTCATTAAAAGCATTAAAAAAAATAAGATATTGGCTCGTTCTGTACTGAAATGAATGTTGCTTGAACCAGGAAAGAAATCATGTTTGATGATTTCCCGTCCTTACATCTGTATAGTTGGTCTGTTAGCAAATAAACATGGACTGCACAAATGGTCCACCAGTCAAGTTTGTGCAAAGAATGTAAGGCAAAAAAGAAACAAGTTGTACCAATCAATCATACACACACATACACATGAGGAAATAGGGCCCAGGTTGAAA
The DNA here is from genome assembly GCA_027495735.1 of Lutjanus campechanus. Taxonomy (NCBI): domain Eukaryota; kingdom Metazoa; phylum Chordata; class Actinopteri; order Lutjaniformes; family Lutjanidae; genus Lutjanus; species Lutjanus campechanus. Next base: position 13,657 of record JAJHUR010091490.1, read on the forward strand.
AATACCGAAGTTATTCTTTAAGGCCGGTGCTGCCTGTCGCTGGTCCTCTCCAGCGGTTTGGGAATCATTGGCAAGTGAAAATAGGAAAAGTGAAACAAAGGTGGAGGCAGCTCGTTAGTGTTAAGAATATGTTTTACATGAATCTACATTTTATTGCTACTCGTTTCACAGAGGTTTGTGAACACAACATTCACCCGATAATCACATCATAGCACAACACAGCAAAAGCCCGAGCTTTTGCCAGAGTACTTTATGTCTTTATTTAAAGTACTGTGACTTCTAGTTTTGACTAGTTGTCATCTGCTGAACGCCCTCACTCAAGATGAATCGGCGACAAAAGGTACTGATGTAGATGTTTGCAAACGGCGTCATGAATGATATTTTTTATGGACACAAACACTCATCCGCGCACGCACAGACACACACTGTAGCTGCATGGGAGCTGTGTCTGTGGTGAAGAGCTTACCCTCTTGTATGGCCTCTGAAATTGTAAAAAGCAGGATGGGCAGCAGTGAGCACACAGAGTAAAGCATGGGATTAATATAGAAGCAGCAGACCCAATTACATCTATTAAAACCTCTCATGCTCACGCACAAAAAGGGCCACTGAAGAGACCATCGAGATATGAGCTCCAGAGTTAGACTGATAACGTCATGCAGTCGCATATAACATCATATAACGCTTGTCTGTTAAAAATGTGTCGCAAGAACCAAATAAAACTTTACAGTACAGGAAGATACTTGTGCTTCTTTGGAAAATGTTGGTATAAAATTTAAAGGGGACCAAGTATGCTTTTCCTTATTTCCTGTCATATACAGAAGATGTAGAGACAGATGCAGAAGTTTCAGACTGCTCTGCAGTGTGTTTTTCTAGTTTCAATGGCGTGTATTTCTTTCATAGCAGGCATACCCAGTTTGTCAGATTTCTCCTCTGATGTCCTGCTGTTGCTCAATTCTCTGTGATTCACAGCGTTTCTGATAGATAAAGTAACAAATTGTTACTGCTAGTTAGCCGTGGACTCCTCCGATGTTTGAGCTCACAGTCCGGGCAGATTCTGCCGCATGGCTAACTGAGCTAACTAGCAGTTAGTGACTAAAGTACCTAACCGCTAACAGCAAGTAATGCTTTGTCTATAAAGAAGCTCCATAACTTACCAAAAGTTAAGAGCAGCCGGAGGACACCAGAGGGAAAAACAGAAAATATTTGCTCCATGAAACATGATCTGTAGTCTTGAATAGCTAGACTGATCTCTGAGCTAACTAGCCAACTAGCAGCTAAAGTAGCCGCTAACAACATGTAAATCTGTCTGACAATCACAAAATTCTGTAGTTTAATTAGCAGGAAGTGGTGGCAGAGCAGCTGGAGGATGTCACAGGGAAGAAGGTGGGGTTTTAGGGTGAGGGGTCTTAGTGAGACAGCAGCAGAGTTTGAATAAAGGGCCAGTATAAGATTAACAAGGATATGTTTGAACTGTGAATCATGCAGAGTTACTCTAGTGGAACCCCAGAATGAAGCATGATAGATCCCCTTTAAATGTATTGAATATTTCCACAAAATATGGACATTTAACCAGTAATTAAAATGGCCTTCAAAAACACCCATATCAGTCGAACTCTAATATATGTCAGCACATTAATACATACAGCACGACAACAGTGATACACGGCAATAAACAAAACATAAAAATTTCACTTGCCACGTACCCATTAAAAATGAGTGAGCAGACAACAGAGAGCAGCATGCTACTGTGTGGCATAAAAGCATCGAAATAAACAGATGACAAACGCAGACACAAGAAGGGAACAGAGCTGTCAAGCCTCTCAACGCTCAGATGACAGCATTTGCTAAAGCGAGCAGAAAAAAAAAAAGCTCTCCCTCCTGAAAGAAGGATTCCTCCAAAGACAGTGACTCATATACCTTTGACAAAAACCTCCGTGAAGCACTTCTCCTCCCCGACCACGCACTCGTATGCTGCGTCATCAGACAGGTTGCACTTGTTGATAGTGAGTGTCCGCTTGTTGCCCACGCTCTCAAACACATACCTGGACGCACAGGGATGATGGGGGAAGATTATACGAGGAGGATAAAGAACAAACGAAGAAAGAAAGAAAGAGAAAGAAAGAATAATGAATAAATGCTTTCAGCAAATCCAGCCACAATCAGATGCAGAGGACCTGAAGACAACAGAGTGACTCACAGTCATAGACCAACACAAAGAATCCACACATTCTTGCACAGACCTTCAGAGCTGTGCACGCACACACACACACGTATACGCACCCACACACGTACATTTGGGCTGCTGTACGAACATGGTGACAAAAATCAAAGGACTACAGTAATGCCACAGTGTCTTCACGCGCAGTGGAAGGTAGCGACGGGAAACATTCCCATGGTTACGAGCCACAAGTGAACACATCTTCGGACAACTCAGGATGGCGACTGCCATTAATAGTAAGTCTAATCTGGAATACTGAATTAATAGTTACCTCCTGTAGGACTGAGGCAGAGTTGTTGTTTATGTGGGAGTGAAACATAGTGTTTGATCAAAATAGCATTAAAAGAGCAATATGCAGCAGCAGCACGTCCAAAAATGAGTTCTGGAGTCCAAATAGAGAGTGGGAGCCACAGACGGTATCTTAAATATATTAAAATTCTATTAAATGTATATTTAACAGACTGAAATCCTGTTTAATACGTTATTTATGGTTGAAGTGAGCTGCTCCCTCCGCCCCCTCCTCCGCAGACTCAGGAAGCTCAGGCAGGCTGCAGGAACAAGCAAGACGAGCGCAACATTGGACTTCTGGGGGCCACCTGGCCGGTGCATCATGTGTACGTGCTGCGGATTGATGGGAACAGGATGGGACGGGAGTCATTCTTCCGGGATTTGGTCAGGGACAGGATTGTTTTTAATTTTATTCTGTCATGGGGTTAGCGTGGGACAGGAGTATTTTTTGTGGGAGCGCAAACAGCCCGTGTGGAGAGCAAAAGATCGGCCAAAATGCAATCTCAGCACATACTGGCTTTTCCAAAATTTATCTGTTTATATGCATCTATGTGCAAGATATCTTTTTATAGTTAAAAAAAATTATATACCAGATAATTCTCTGTTCATCATCCTGTATGTAAGCAGTGTTGGTTTATTTTTTGGCTTTATATCTTAGCTACAGCAGTGGTTTATATAAAAGGCCTAGATTGTATCAGCCTGTTTCACTCCCCCCCCCCTTTAAGCACTGGAGATCCCTAATCCCACTGGTTCTGACTCTTCAACCTAAAACATTTGATTTGTTAGATCTCGGTGGTCACAGTGCACAGCCTGCAAGAACCTCATAGGAAGCTCCGCTCAGGACAAAAAAAAAAAAAAAAAAGTCCCCTCTCCCATAGTAACTGTCTTAATCAAAACAGGAAGAGGACTGCCTTACTTTCAATGAACAGCATGAAGCTACTCAAAATGGCAGATGGTGGAGCCATTGAAAAAATACCACTCGCAACAGCTGTACCCTCTTCAATAAAACACCAAAAGAAGCCTTTGAAGGAGGAGGGGAAAAGAGCAAAGAGGAGAGCGACTCAGACGCTGAAGAGAGCTCAGCAGGCTAAAGAGGCTCAAAACTAACATTTTATATCTGTTAGTCATATGCCAAAGGCAGAGATTGTGCGTCGAGATTTGTGAATTAACTCTATACAAAGCATTGTTGTGGCTCCTCTCCGCGGCGCAGCGTCAACGTGTAAAAAGTTTCCTGAACAGTTTGAGTGCTTCGCTGTTTAATCAAGTCCAGCTAATTAGAAACACTACAAGTTTCTGCTTGTTGCTCGCTGCAAGTTAATGCTACTTGCCACGGGTGGAAGTAATTAATTACAAACACTAAAATTACAGTAATAAGTAGTATTAGTACTTTTACTTAAGTAAAGGGTCTGAATACATCCCTATCAATGATTAAATTATGAAAATTAAAATGTCATCTTTTCCTATAGGCTCCATACGGACAAGTAGCGGCAGCAACACAGTGTCACCTGACATTTCATGCAAACCCGCCAAGCGAATATTTTTCCTTATCACCTTTGAAAAAGCAGTCGCCATAAAAGATAACTAAACCAACTTCAGTATAAAATGAAGTCCCCACATCTGGGGCCCAAAACATCACATGTGGTGATATACTATTAAAAATGCTATAACGTGCAGTTTCTTAACTTAATTTTATACTTTTATAATTGCATTTCTGTCCAGCACCCAGTAGGCTACATATCATTTTTGGATGTGCGTGTTTCTTTTTGATTTTTTTTTTAGCATAAGCATATATCACTTCATCTTTTTGATTGGCATCTTTCAGATTGAGCAAATAAAAAGGGCTTAGTTCTGGGCTATAAATTAACCCTGGACTACACACTCACTCACATGGTTAACCCAGGGTTAAGCTAAGCCCAGGACTATCTGATTCACACTGCCCTTCTTCTTCAGGGTTAAAGCCTCTGCACACCCACACAGGTGTTTTGTGTTAACCTGACTGATTATGTTCTTCTAATTATTTAACCCTGTTTTACTCGGGCTGCTTTTAGCCCTGGGTTTAGTCGATTTTCAGGGGATAACCCCAAAAACTCAGGACTTACCCTGCTCTGGAGCAGGGCCAGCTAGCCCTATGCTAAAGTCAGGCTAAGGCTAAGAGAGCTCTTGGCTTGGGGCTAACAGCTCTCATAGCCTGGGGCAGTGTGAAAAGCCCTTGGAGGGATATCAGGCCATATTTCAAGCTAAAATAACATATTTGATAACCCATTACCTACCTTTACCTCAGGCAACAGCTAACGTTAGCATTCAACCACTTCCTAG
>JAJHUR010091492.1:0-13246 GCA_027495735.1 Lutjanus campechanus
AACAGAGACAGCAAAAAAACAAAACTCTCTGTGTAACATCAGTCCAAAAACCCACACATATCTAACAGGGAAATAAAGAAAGAATCGGTTCAAAATCAATAGATAAATAGAAATTTTTTTACAGTGAATATTTCCGGTTCCCTGTATACGTAGGCTGATAGGGGTTTACATTATAAGTTTAAAACAGACATATTAGGTACGAAAAACATACAATAGCAATAATCAGTGTACATTTTGCCCTATCCGAACTATACACAATTATGATAAATGATAGTAGCAAGTCATGCATCTGAACAAATTTATATAGTCAAAAAAAGAGAGTTAAAAAAGATAATTCTTCACATTAATCTCGGGGGCTCAAGAAAATGCAGTGTAAGAGCATACATATATACATGGACAAAATCAGCAGGTCACACTATCAGATGAACCTGGTGATATGTGTACATATTAATACGTATCCAGAACTGTCTAGAGCTGGATACAGAAGCCCTAAACATGTTTATCTAATACAGGGGACATCAAAGTACATATCTCCAGTTCATAAAACTTAGTTTAGCCAAAAATATCAAAGGAGAGAGAGGGAGAGATGAAAAGGACAGTATGAGGACATGGAAATATTTAATTGTATTTCTATATTAAATCATTTTGATACTTTGTAGGCACAACAATTGCACTGCCAATGAATATTTGATTAGAAATAAAAACATATGTACAATTTAACATGACTTCCAGTATAGACCACACTCATTTCTGGTTTTCTATCTGAATACAGATACAGAGACAGATACATTTGTTGGTTGAACAGGTAGATATGCACATAATGACGTCTTGGTGCTCCATTAGGGGTGGATATCAAGAACTGGTACTAGTTTCTGACTGGTCTGTACTTAAATATCAATAAGCTCCTGTTACACCTGGTCAGCAGTATAGTATAAAGGACACATCCTGTTCATTTGCATGCCACCAGCTTGCATGAAGTTACAATGGTTACAAAAGTCTGCACAGTCAGTGCAGGGCAGAGGGTTATTGATTTCATTTCACCGCTCATGCCTTTTTAATCAGCACAACGCTTTACTGCACACTCCCACCGCTCTGAGTAAGCCAGATCATTTCTATAGCGAGCTGTCTTGCTCTATTGATTGATCGGCATAAGCATGGCAACACTCACCTCTTAAATTTGCTGCCCTGAGCACCACCGCTCAGGCTCTGTCAGCAGGCCAGGAGTGAAGACAGCGAGCCGTGGCTGCAGCACCAGAAAACTCTCATTCACATTCTGCTGCATGCAGCCTAATGAATACACATGACTCCCCTAATCAGAGAAGACTTGCCATTATGTACTGTAGGCTGTTCTCTCGGTGTTTCGCTGCTTCACACCTGTGCGCTGTGTTTACCAGGGATGCACCCGAATACAAATTATTTGGGAAAGCAGAAATAATGCGATGCAAACATATTTCTTCAACCCAAAGTTGCTCATTATTATTATTTTTTATTTACATTTAATATACACTCACACACAATAATATCAAAAACCTAATGTTAAAGTGCATTTCAACGGACTTTAAGTCAAATTTTTTTGTTTCCTACTTTTTACTTGAATCAAATTTCTTTAAAGTGACAGCATTTTTACTTTGATATAATATACTAGAACTCTTGTTCTCTTCTGTGTTCTCAAGGCACTACAGCCAATGAATACTGAGTTAGAAAATACAACAATTGCCTGGTTTTATGTGGCTGCTGGTATAAATCACGCCTACTTCTGCCCCTCTATCTGAACACAGATAATTTTGTTGGTTGAGTAAATACAGATACAGATCATGACGTCTCTGTGTTGTGCCTTCTTTTTTCCTGTCTCTTTCTCTCTCAGACGGGTCAGTGACTGAGCCTGACATGTCGGCCAGCTTCTGTCCGGATCACAAGGCCCCAATGGTGCTGTTTCTGGACCGCGTGTACGGCATCGAGGACCAGAGCTTTCTGCTCCACCTGCTTGAAGTGGGCTTCCTCCCTGACCTGAGGGCTGCTACCTCTCTGGATACGGTAGGTAAAGCAGACAACAGCGTAGGAGAGACGTAACGAATAGCCAGCCGCTGTTATGTGAACTTCATCACGGATTTCAGGATCATTAATATCGGGCAGCCTTTTATACTAATGAGGAGATCTTCATTAAGCCTTGGTTCAAGATTCTCTTTGGCTGATTAATGTTATCACTCTTTATGCTTACTTATCAACTAAAAGTTATGGGTTTTCAGTAGATGATCCAGTTTCTTTGCAACAAAAATCTGGCTTGCTCAACTCAAAACTCTCAAATCCACACTCAGACTTTTGGCTAAAATTGAATCTGTCATCACATGATTTGTTAAAAAGCACAGCAATACACAAGGGACTCATTTTGAGCACCTGGCCTGCAATGAAGTCAGCTGTTTTGTGAGCTGGAGTCCCCATGTTTGTGTGTGTGTGTAAGATGCTCTGGAGGTGTCTGTCTCGGTCAACAGTGATGTGTCAGAAACTAAGAATATCACTCAAACCCAGTTATCATCAGGCAAAATACACTGTTGACAGATGCACATGCTAATTTGATCTGTGCAGCCCGTGTGACAGCCTGATATCTGAGAACCTTTTTAGTGTTGTTTGTGGTTGTACCATGCTCTTTTCAGCCTAGCTAACATATTTTGCAGGATAATTTACAAGATCTTTTTATACCGTTCTTCTTAACAGTCTGCTATGAAAATTATCATCACTTTCGTTTTAAAGAAAGACGATGTAACATATTGGTATGAAATAATAGGTTAAACACAGGTGTTACCAATGATACTAATCAAGGTCCCATCCCATTTAGTGTAGCAACCCTCAATTTGAGCTGAATGGAACAGAGCCTTTACTGGTATTATTTGTAACACCTGTGTTTACCCTACTATTTCATGTCAGTATGGCTGCTGTGAAAAAGGTCTATTGCAGGATAAGTGGAAATTGGAAATCGTAGTTGACAGACAAGCTCTTCATGGATACATCCCATCCACTTTCACTGGAGTTCCTGCCATGCCTTTCTGGTCAAAGGCATAGAGAAGGGCCGATGCCAATACTGATAATAGGGAGTAAAACTAATTAAAATATTAATATAGAATATAGATTATATACAAAAACACACAGTTTTTGCAGTGATCCCTCAAAAGTAGTTAACATCTGTGACAAAGATATGTAATGGAGGCATTATATTTTACAGTTTGACAATTAACATTATGTTAATATCGGACAGCATATATACTGACATCGATATAGACTAATATAGCTGTGACAGGCCAATATTGGACTGATAATATCGGTAAACCATGATATTGTTTGAGCTCTAGTATAGATACCACAAGATCAGAACCAACCAAGCAAAAAACTAATTTGCATTGCACTAATACCCATGGCAATAACTCAATTTAACAAGATGCGGTAACCATGGGGAGTCTGGGGTAATACATGGGTACATAGGAGATGTGCAGTATACTGCACATATACAGATGATCTTAGACTATGGTTGTTTTTGATTATCTGATGTACCTTTAAAGTGTCTATATGTTCTGTGCTGTTTTAAAAAATGCCTCTCAGAGGAGACTGAAACTGTAACACAGAAATTTTAATTGATAAAAAAAATTTTTTCTAAGATTATGCTCCTTTCTTTCTACAGGAGGGTCTGTGTACCACAGAGACTGCCCTGGCCATGAACCGCTTCATAGGTTCAGCACTGCTGCCCCTCCTCACCCGCTGTGCCCCTCTCTTTGCTGGCACCGAGCATTACGCCAGCCTCATCGACTCCACCCTGCACACCATCTACCGCCTCTCCAAGGGCCGCTCGCTCACCAAGGCTCAGAGAGATGCTATAGAGGAGTGCCTGTTGGCCGTCTGCAAGTGAGGGCATTAAAAACTCTGTATTAGTAGAGTTCAAACTTTTTCTAGGTTGTGGGCTTCTTTTGACCAGTGATAATACACCAAACGGTTGTGGTATCTCAGCTGGCAGGAGTAGAAAGATCAGCGGTACATTTTATCTGCTTTCTAACAAAACTCTATTCCAGCTCAGGGCCTGGTTTCCCTCTAAATCGGGGAGAAAATTGGTCAGAGTCTGAAGATGTGCTGGCTAAAACAGCCCAAGGCAGCTCTCTTATCTCTGTCTCACCTTTTTCTGCAGGCACCTTCGTCCCTCCATGCTGCAGCAGCTCCTGCGCCGCCTCGTCTTTGATGTGCCCTTGCTCAGTGATTACTGCAAAATGCCTCTCAGGGTGGGCAATGATTTTCTTCACTTTCTAACCCCTTTTTTAAATACCTTTGCCATCCTTTATCTTGCCTTTATCTCAGCATTGTGTCACTTTCCTTTCCTTGCCTTGCCTTGCCTTGCCTTCATAATCTAAACTTTGTGGTCTCTGCTAAGTAACACTTAATTTACTAGATTATCAGCTCTGCTCTTTGGGTGAGTTACCAATAGCTTATTTCAACCAGCTGTAATGTGGGGGTACTTTTAATGCACCGGTGTTCACCCCTCTCACAGTAACAAACACACACATACACATTCAAAGGGGCACATTTTTAACACACCCATAGTGTTAATCATCTGTTGTGGAACAAGTGGGCAGCTACAGGAGGGAAAACAAGGGGATGAAGTATTGGACTGTGTGATTACAGGCTTGTTGGCTCCACTGCTCTGCTCCATCCGTCTGGCCACACGAGAGAAATACTGCAGATCTAATAAATTGTGACTGGCCTGTGAAATGGTGGACACACTTGTTCTATAGTTTCATGAACACATTTGGATTTCATTTGTGCTGAGTGAGGGGGAGCTAATTTCATTTGAGCTCTTTGCTGTACATGCATCACCCAGTGTTGTGAGTATGTGTACAGGCTGTGTGCTTGTTGCCTGCTTAAATTCTGTGTATTTATCACTCTGCATGTCTTGACCTTTTCTCTCTGTGTGTCGTCCAGCTACTAACCAACCACTATGAGCAGAACTGGAAGTACTACTGCCTCCCGTCGGGCTGGGGCAGCTACGGCACAGCGTCCGAGGATGAACTACTGCTCACCAAGAAAATCTTCTGGGGAGTGTTTGATTCTCTGTCACAGAGGGTGAGTGCTTGCTTTTTTCTTATCAGAATCCTTCCTTCCAGCAATAGATGTAGATGGCAGTCAGCCCACCTCCAGTTTGGAGAAGCAGAGAGGAGTACCAGCACGGAAGCTAAGCAACAAACTGCTGTGTACAGGGTTAGCTGATGTCGCCTGTGGAGCTTGGTTGATTTGAAGGGAACCATATTTGGCTTATATAACAGCAGTTTCCCACCAGAACAGGCTGTATCACGGCACAGTAAAGCAGTGAAAACATTCTGAATATAGTTAAACTAATAATGATTTTTTTTAGGGCTGCAACAAGTGGCATATTTTACTATCCGAGTGTTCGGGGTCACTATTCGAGTAGTACTCGAGTACTTGGGGGGGGGGGTGTAAACGCAGCGCCATGTAGAAGGAGAGTGGCGCGGAACGGCATGTGGGGGGACAGCAGAGCAGTATCCGAGTACGTGAAATGGCACTCGGATGCTGCCCAAGCCGAGCGAGTACTCGAGTACTTGGATATCGGCTACAGCCCTAATTTTTTTTAGGTGGACCTTTTTTTAAGTGGCTAAAATATTGTTGCTGTCCCTGTCCACAGCAGTACATTACTTAGTGTCTATCCTCCTCCTCTACTCAGTTTCTTCCCAAATGGGGGTGTGCCGAGTGCCATCTACTGAAGCTAAAACACTGACTATTGATAAGCACCAAATACAACCCCACACATAATCCGAACCCGAAAGGCAGAGAGAGTGCAATAGCACAAATGCTCTACAAAAGTGATAAACAGCTGAATAAAAATCACCTAAATCATCACAGTCTTGATTAACATGTATGTAAGCAAGAGATTTATTGGCACAAATATCTTGAGGTTTGTTTGTGATGCAGATGGCTGGACTCAGCACATCTCTCTAAATGCGCACTCATGAAAGGAGTCTGTGCAAAGGGCCAGCCTGAAAACATCAATATCTCGACAGCCATCATTGATCCAAAGCCTCTAGCATGCTGGGTCTCAAGCTTTTAGAATAATTCTTCATTAACGTCTCTTCCGCTGGCCCCTGCACTGATACCCTTAGACTGGAGTGGCTGTACAGCTTTATTTAAGTCCCTCCATAAATGAACAACGAAACAAATTACTTGTATTTGTTTAATAAGAATGCAATTTGCACAAATATACTTAAACAGGATTTTAAAGGGCGACTCCATCGCCGTTCTTTTGTGGGCCGCATCCACTCACAGGCTGCTGAGCCCACTTCAGTTGCCCGGGTACCAGTGCTATAAGCTGCAGGTCTGGACACACTCCAGTCATGTTAGGGCCTTTGGTTACACTAATGGCTAATGGCAGCTAGCCTCCTAGCTGCTGTTACAGTATAATGAGCAGCAGTTAGCAGCTACTCTGGTGATACGCTGCCCCCTCTTTGTTTGCAGTTAACTTTGACAGGTGGCTCTATTTTACATGCTGATGGAAATAAGTATGTTAGTTACACACGTTATTATAAGGTATTAAAATCATCAGTTTACAATAGCCAGCCATGTAAAGTTTATAGATGGCTTATGAATTAATTATTAACTGTTAAAGTATTACAAATATCTGGTCCATCTCTCTATGCAATGATTTCGTAAAGGTTCACCAATCATCTGGTGCTCATTAACAAATACTTAATATAGTATATAAATTGTTACAATATGTGCAACAATTAACTGTTTACTGTTTACTAATTTTATGTAATTGTCATCATCTCTTAGCAGCCATGACACAATATAAATAAACTCATTATTTTATATTACACAAACTAATTATGAAAAGATACATAGTATTACTTTTAATTTGTAAACATCATTAATTATCATTTATTTTTTTAACAGTGAAATAACTATAACTTAACTATCAATTTACTATTAATTATTAATATTAATGATGGTGATTATAAAGTGTTAGCATGCTAAGTTTTGCATTTACTCTATAGCTTTCTTTCTCTCCCCTTCCAGAAATATGACCCAGAGCTCTTCAAGATGGCCATGCCTTGCCTCAGTGCCATAGCTGGAGCTTTGCCACCAGACTATGTGGACGCCTCGATAAGTACAACTCTGGAAAAGCCTGTTTCTGTCGACGCTCAGGGCAACTTTGACCCCAAACCCATCAATACTGCTAAGTAAGCCATGTTCAAGCCAGACATCAGTGAGAAATATAGTATCAGCCTGACTTACTATATCATACCATGCTCAGTACATGACTGTACATGACTTCAGTAACATTCATTTGCATACACAAGCTGACTAATTGTCACACTCTTTTCCCAGCATTGCTCTTCCAGAGAAGCTCGAGCACTTTGCCAACAAATACGCCGAGCACTCCCATGAGAAATGGTCAGCAGAGAAGGTAAGGCCAAAGATAAGAGCTTTCGCCTGGGAAAATGGCTATTAAATTACCAAGTGTTCAACTTGGAACAAATCACAAGTGTTGTAAGAGTAAAGGAGGACACTTAAAATGTCTCTCCTTGAAGAAATACTGCACAAAATATCATCAGGAAAGCATTTCAGCCATTTCAAAGCAAAAAAAAGAAAAAAAAATCAGTTCAGATCAATAACTTGATCTTGTTATTTTTTCCAATATCACAGCATTGTGTCTTTTGGTGATGCTTCCTTTTGGTTATTGTTGAAAGGGATACTCTGGGCATACTGACAATAATTGTGGTAGTCTCTTCTATAGAAGGCCCTTGCTGTCTTTTGTGCCAAATGCTTAGCCTGCATTGTTGCATCTGTCAAAAATTTTAACAAGAGCTGAGGACAGCAAGAACTGAATGTACCATGGCTCCTTAATGTGTTAGGCGTACTTAATCTCTTACCCAGTCTTCCATATAATAAATCATGTCCTTAAGGGACAATGAAGGCAATGAAGATTGCTTTCACCCTTGTACATCCCTCTGTGCTCGTGCCTCAGGTGCTGCTGGGATGGAAATATGGAGACTGTGTGGATGAGAAGGCCAAGATTCACCCTCAGCTCAGGACCTACAAAGCCCTGACAGAAAAGGTACAGACTGTTAGATGTGAGATTTGTGAAAAAGATTAACATTGAAGAGATAACCGGAAGATTGAGGCTTCTGGGCTTAGTGCTTGTCCCCTATTTTTGTCTCTGTGCTTCAGGAGAAAGAGATTTACAGATGGCCAATTAGAGAGTCCCTGAAGAGTATGCTGGCAATGGGCTGGAGCATCGACAGAACCAAGGATGGAGAAAGTATGTCTCAGCAGAGGGAGAGTGAGAAAATGCGAAAAATCTCTCAGGCTTCACAGGTACAGTGCAAAGAAAATGACAAACCTCATACCTGAAAATAAAATAAAATTTCATTCTTTAGGTGTTTTTTGTCTATTTTGTCATCAAGTTTATACATGCCACTGAGCAAATTGTCTTCATTATAGACTAGATTTCATTACTTATATAAAAGTGGATATTGCTACAATATGATTATATTTTTCATATTCAGTCATTTTGACATAATATGACAGTAAACACAGCTGTTACCAATGATTGATTAAGGTTCTGTTCAGGTCAGAGTCTCTGCTACACTCAATGGAACAGGACCTTAATTGGTATCATTGGTAACACCTGTGTTTACTTGACTATTTCATATCAATATGGTTGCCATGGAAATGGTCTATAGTCAGTGTTTAGGCTGCTTTGATCAAATTTGCATTCGTACTTCTATCAGTAGTACGCTGGATCTTTCAACCATTTAGCCATTAGCCATTAGCTAACAACTATATATTTCATTTTAGCTAATGCTTTTTTACTGAATTTAGCTCATTTAATTGTCTTTCATTGGTTTTGCTAACTATTATAGGCTAGTTTCTTTTTTAGGCATTTACTTCTTGTCAACAATTTTAAATGTTTATTCATTAGTATACTAATTATCATTAGCTATTTCAACTGCTACTTTAAGCTAATTAGCGTAATTTAAACTGTTTATTTACATTTAAATATTTACCACACTGTTAGACAATGTTAACTTGCTTTTTCCTTAGGTTTTTAGCTTTAGTTGTGCTAACATTTTTAAGTGTTTATTCATTACTTGAAGCTATTTCAAATGTTTACCCTTGTAGCAACTATTTCAACTCTTTACTCCTTACTTTGAGTTAACTATTTCAACTGATATTGTACTTTTGCCTACTATTAAGTATTTCAACTATTACTTTTGTCTAATTATTTGAACATTTGAACCATTAGCATTACTTAAGACTAAGATTTAGAAAATGATTTCACCTTCTTAGTTGCAACATGTGGTGTGTTACAACTGGCTGAACTTGGTGGTTATTGTAAGTATTTGTAAGGATAAGCATCATACCAATTTCTAATCCTATTTGGCTGTTTATTTTGCTCCTTAACACAAACGTGGATATGTTTTATTTAGCTTCTCATAATTTCTATATTTAGTTGAGTTTGGAAATCACTACTCTAGGCTTACAGCTGCTATCAGTTCACATTTTCTCTCATTTTTAGGACAGTCCCACTCAGTCAGTAATTACTGTGTACAATTGTAAACAATCAGATCACACAGTTATTTACTGCGGAAACAAAGCTGATTTTGTTGCTAATCTCCTTGCATAATAGACTGAAAGCCGAAAGACACAGACTAATCCTCTAACAAATGCTATTAAAGTGAAAATCTTGTGTTATCAAAGTGTTGATTTATAACTAATAACACAGTGTCTCACTGTAAGTCTGCATGTTTTTGAACATCTCCAGGCAAATGGCTTCAATCCGAGCCCAATAGACACAAGCAACGTGGTGCTTTCCAGAGAATTGCAGGTGAGTGACTTCACATTTGCTTTGTTGTACTTTTTTCTTTTAACATCAAACAGTGTCTCAGTCTGAATACGAGATGAAAGGCAATGTTTCCTGAATGTGAATGAGTAGTGTGGGTGGAACATGCTCCTCACCGAGATGTTGTGTTTGTCTATGGTCCAAGGGGATGGTGGAGGTGGTGGCTGAAAATTACCATAACATCTGGGCCAAGAAGAAGAAGAGTGACCTTGGAAGCAGAGGTGATTTGCTAATAAACTTGATCATAGGCAACACATATTACATAGAAATACCTGCAAAACAGAGAGGAAGAGACGGTATGTGTGTGTGGGTGGATGTAAAGTGCCTCCTGGTTGTTGCTGTGTTTAAATGTTCCTATGAGCATATGCACGTGTCTGCCTCGTCGGTCTTGACAAAATACGTTCTGCTGAGTGGTGCATCCATTTCATGCCACCATCTGCCTTCACACAGACACACAGTAGAGAGCTGTGGCTGATCAAGTGTTACTGAACGCTGAACCCAGTCTGTGGTTTCAGGTGGGGGAACACACCCTCTGCTGGTGCCCTACGACACGCTGACGGCCAAAGAGAAGGCCCGTGATCGAGAGAAGGCTCAGGACCTTTTCCGCTTCCTGCAGATCAACGGCTACAGCATCACAAGGTCAAATATTTCATGATGTGTGTCATATATTATCATGCTGATGTCTTGCAGACACTTTTATACTACTCTATAACTTTTCCATTTGACTTTTAGTGGAGTCCTTTATCAAATACTATAAAAAGAAAATATAGTGGTATTAAAGTGTTGATTTATAGCTAATATCTTATTCTGTTGCAGAGGTTTGAAGGACTTGGAGCAGGATTCCTCTTCCATGGAGAAGAGGTTTGCTTACAAGTTCCTGAAGAAGCTGCTGAAGTATGTCGACTCAGCTCAGGAGTTCATCGCTCACTTGGGTATGGTGATATTACATAGGACCTGACCTGACCTGAGACTTTCACCTAGTTTACACCTGGTATTAAAATGTGATTTGTATCAGGACACATTATCTAGATAATAAATGATCCAATCTTGTCTTTGCGTGTGCACCCAGTATTTCTATTATTAATATGTTTAATTCCTGTTATCCTCATCGAGATCGGATCTCTGTCTTCCAGAGCAAAACCTGCATGTGAGTAATTTGAGATGTCACCAAATCAGCCCCAGACTCCCTGTAAAAATCAGTTTTGTGAGTTTATGACTTCAGGGAAACTTTATAAACTTTGTGAAACACTGTCTATGACATATTCTTAATTATTTGTCCCCTCTTGTGAATTTGTAAGTGTGATACAGTAATTTCAGGGATAAGCACTAAAATTTTAATGTCCTGGCCCTACAGGCAACTAAATCACCAAATCTGGTGGCCAAAGTACATTTTTGGTGGCCCAAATGTAAACTTGTGTAAAAATAATACAGAAAAGGCAAATTAATGCAACTTAGCACAGCTCTCCTTAACTGTGACACTTGACAAGTGTTGTCCACTTTTGCGGAATTGTGATGTTATGTTTCCTGAAGGTATTGTTTCCAATGAAAAATGAACTAGACTTTTTGGACAGTTCATGAAACTGGAAGCACATATTACATCCTTAGATGTGTCATATTCTAGCTGGTTAAAATTCTGTTTCCATTCACTCCTAAATTTTTGTTGCCATTTAATTTTATTCCGCATTATGGGGATAAAACTTGGTGGTCGAAGGGACCATCAGGCCATGGTTAATGTTGAACCCTGAAATTATTCTTTTATTTATTTTGTGTCAGTTTGTCCTGGTGTGTTGCCGTATCGGCATGTAGGCTCTTCTGTGACTAGATAAATTATATGTGCACCTTGTTTACAGCAGTGTAATGCACACCATCGCACACACAGATATTTCTTACTGTGTACCATTAATTTCTCACCCAATATTGCGGACAGTTCTGTTGAATAACACATTTTTTGGCACTTTAATGGCACAGAATAAAAGTATAATCACTAATTAGAGGCATGTCTCTTTCTGCTTTCTTGCTTGCTTGCTCTCTAAATTTAAACAGTATGTTACATTGTGTACAGATTCCAGCAAGTTGCATAGATTGTGTTTACACACACCTAAGATCCAAACACAATGTAAGCCTACCAGACTACCTCCAAATGTGGGCAGGCAGATCCAGTTATGATCATGTGTTTTTCCTTATCTGGTTAATGTGTCAGAATGCAGATCACATTTTAATACCAGGTGTAAATGTGTTAAAATAGTCTCATTACTTACTATTAAATATGTATTTTTATGCTCTCAATCCAGAGGCCATGGCTGCCAGTGGCAAAACAGACCGGTCCCCTCATGAACAAGAAATCAAGTTTTTTGCCAAAGTAAGGATGTAGTATAAATATAGTAAAGCTGCTGTAAATATATCGATAACTGTTTTAAATTAAATTTCCATCACCCTGATCTGATATTGTTATTATCAATATCCTCCTTCAGGTTCTCCTTCCTCTCATTGACCAGTACTTCAAGAACCACTCTCTCTACTTCCTCTCCTCCCCCAACAAGAACCTGAGCAGCAGCGGTTATGCCTCCAACAAGGAGAAGGAGATGGTCACCAGGTACAAAATGAGAACAATTTCATTTACCTCCAGCAATATAGCATGAAAGTAACTCTTTACCATTCCTTACTTAAAATCCTAAACTCTTATAATCTTAATTACTAATCTTCTCTCCAAGTATTTACTCACTGTACTTGTCTCATTTCCTCCCTTTGTCTATCCATCACACCTCCAGCCTGTTTTGTAAACTGGCAGCTCTTGTCAGACATAGGATTTCTCTCTTTGGTAAGCTGAGTACAAGTGACTGGTCAGTTGTGTGTGTCTGTGGGTGTGTGTGTGTGTGTGTGGGTGTGTGTGGGTGTGTGTGTGTGTGTGTGCTATAAAAGTGAGTCCTTGTCATATTATCATGTTATCAAACTATAGTATGTTAATTTAGTGAGCTTTAAAGGTGCTGGTAGTTTGATTTAGTTACCTTTGGACATCAGAGTCAGGCCTAGCCGTTTCCCCCTTTCCTGGCTTTATGCTACAGTAAACTAAGCTAATTTGCTGCTGGCTTTAGCTTTATCATGTATATTTCCCAAAATAATGAATTCTTCCTTTGAAGCTATAATATGTAAATTTCCATATTAAAATGTCTAAAACCACATTTTACAAAATTTATTAAAAACCCTACGTAATTTACTCACGGTAATGGTGCTTTTTTCTACAAGCCACTAGTTGTTATAACTTCCGGGGAAACACAGGTACATCGGATACATCAGAGAGTGAGGAAGGACATTGGCAAACATGATAAATAATATTTCATTACCTGGTCCAGGTAC